>JARFOD010151652.1:0-12461 GCA_031763545.1 Mopalia muscosa | reverse complement strand
AAAACTAGACCATGTAGGGAAGCTTTGAATAAAATATTAATGTGATTGGAGCAGCAGTTTCTGAGATATAGTGATAAAAAGAATTGTTATGGGATGGACGGACGGACCACGGAGAGTGATGAGAATAGTCTAAAATGAGAATGGGCTAAAAATAAACACAATGGAACAGAAATGTTGCCTTATGATAAACTCACTTCCTGTTAAAGTGTTGGATGATCTATTGAATCTCAATTGTTACTCTGATAACCAAAAGTTGTTTTTACTATAAGCAGTCAAAAATTTTTTCCTGAAATTTGGCTTCCCTGTTGACATCTTGGTATGATCTCTGGTTGCACTGCTTGCATCTGTATTTTAATATTGGATGCACAAGGTGAAATCTGGGTGCAACAGTGCACCAATTTTTTAAAACCTTGGTAAGTCTGGCTATCTTGTTTGTTTGATTGGGGTTTAACATCGTACTCAAGAATATTTCACTTATATGATGACGCGCCAGCCCAATGGCAATGGGTGAAGGAAACCACCCTCGACACCACTGGCAACAACAAATACATCATGGGTCAAATACAGGCCAATAACAGGAAGCAATACAGACACCACAAACAGATAAGCTTTATGATCCCTTTTATCTCTGAGATCATGAGGAGCTGAGGGCAACATGAAGCTCCCTCCAATGGCCCGGGCCTGGCTATCTAGAATGTTTTCATTGTTACCAGGGATGTGATACGGCATCACAAGTACATTAGGTTCGTCCCCAAGATAGTTGGAGCCAACCAGACGACCCCTTCATATACCCAGGGTCGACACATATGAATAATTGTACCCCTATGGCATCATCAAAACACCCAAGTTAATTCTACAAAACAGATTAATAATTTGCCCATGATGTTGTTTATTCAAATTCTTAATTTAATTTATTCTTGTATGACGTCAAGTGTCAAAAGACAGACATTATAAAAGTAAAGATCTTGAGTTAATCAAGTTGCTGCCCCGGGCTTGAGTGAGGGCTGTCAGCCTGTCACCATATCTGGATATTGTCATGGTACAATATCATGCAATTAAGCTGTTAAAGGTGGTTGGAAAGCTCTCTGAGAGTTAGACAGATCAAATTTGCAATTCAAACTAGACTTTAAATGTCCATAAGCATTAATAAAAACTTATTTTCATCTGATAAAACAGGTCATAAAAAAATTGTTTCCATCAAATGAAATGTTGTTTTTGTTTTTTATGTTTAATTTAGCAATAATATCGATTTTAAATGGTGAAAAATTTAAGGCACTTGAGTGGCCAAAAGCTTGATGATGTACGCATATGGGGAAAAAGTCATTGTATAAACCCCATACAGCTACGTCACAACTGTTGGCGGGAAAATCTTAATCACTGTTTGTGATAATTCTCCAGATTTTGTATGTTTGTTTGATCGGGGCGATATAAATGTCATACTCAAGGATATTTCTTTAACATGACGACTGATTGTCCATTTCACACTGTTTCTTGCGTAACACAGTGGAAAACTGGGAGGAAACCTTGAAGAAAAATCCCTCTGTAATTGCCGGGGGCACGGCGTGTGACTCACTTTATACATGTACCTGATGATTGGACCAAGGTACTCGCACCCATGGACAGTTCATCTTAGTAGGATTAGTAGGTAGATATGCTATCCATTAATCCAAGGCTGTGGAAACCATTAACTATTAGTGCACATGCACAATGTGTGAATAATTTGTAAAAAAAAAAGTACGACATAAACACACATGTCACATACAAGTATGCCAGTGACATTAACTGTGACTGATGAGTACACGTGTATTAGAAAATTACTGAATTTTTTTCAAGTCGGAGATCCCAGGGCAATTGCCCCCTGTTAAACCAGCCCTTGGTATGATGTATGTATATATATTGTGGCGGCATAAACAATGTCTGTTTATCAGATATATTCTAATTGATCAAGTCCCATAACTCGCTAAATAGGCAAATATCATGTACTTTAAACAATTGAGAGAGTTGCTATAAAACAGCCAGCAGTGGTTGTACTTTATGTTATGAAATGGTATTTTGTTAACACCTGTTCAACATTTAACAAATTCAATAATGCAACACAATATCCGTTAAATTAACAGGAAAAAACACTCCTAAAGTATCAATTTCATTCTCAATCCTGAAAAAATTCAATAGAGTTCAAATTACTTTTTGTACCCTCTTGATAAAGGTTAAGTGGTTTATACGGCGATCTAATAAAAAAATGTAACCGTTAATTTGATTATACCTTTGTTCCAGTGATCTATCAAAATAGAAAAACTGTGAAGACATAATGACAATCATACAGGGGCAATCAATTTTTATGTGCGCTCCTAAAATATTATATTCCTAAATCATTAATGTTTTTTATTTAAATATATTTGATATGAAATCAGAATCAGCTCCAAACCAAAAGGGGCAGACTTCTGAATGTGGTATGAAGATAGGTACTTGCTATTTTGCAGGCTGCAACACTGTCGAATCATTTAATGTATAATATAAATTCAGAAGAGTTCTGAATATAAATTCAGAAAATTTGCTTTTTATGTAGGGCAATAATACTCCATGTAAAATGTATTCTCCTTTAAAACCTACAGAAGCAAAATATATCAAACGACTGCACTTATTTTTCGAAATTTAAACTTCTTTTTTTTTTTTTTACTTTGAAGTCATTTCTTTACAATATTGTATTCAAGCAAAAAAACAAGACAAGTGAGTTCAATTAGTGAAATTTCATTTATCAAAGTTACAATTCAATATCGATTAACCTGACATTTTAACAAGGAAGTCTAGAGTGAGTTTATCATAAGGCAAATATTGCTGTACAGATTGTGATCAATTTTGAATATGTAGTCCATAGTTAATCATTTACCTGTAGATTGGCTTGTTTGTTTGATTGGAGTTTAAGGTCCTACTCAAGGGTATTTCACTTATATGACAACTTGCCAGCCTAATGGGTGCAGGAAACCACCCTCGACACCACTGGCAACAAACAAAGATAGGACGGGACAAATACATTACGAGGACAACAGGACACAATGCAGACGCCACAAACAGATCCGCTTCCTGTTCCCGTTTAGCTCTGAGAGCACCAGAGCAACATGAAGCTCCCTCCAACCGTCCGCCCTGTAGATTGGCGATGTCATCATATGTTTGGTTGATACTTACCATATTGTCGATAAAAAATTGTGCACCAAACACATTTTGGGTGCATCTCAAGATTTTTCTTAAAATTCCACCCCTGCTTATAATGATTATGACTGTTTCATGACGTGCTTAAGAGTATTTCACTTATATGACGGCGGTGTATTCCAACAATAATTTACACTAGCACAACCAAGATGCGACAAGTTTCCATAATGGTTGAAAAGTTCATTTTTCTCCAAATTGATTACTTCCATGTATGTGCCCTCTGAACACCAGGGTAATGTTTCAACCATCCATGTATTGGAATTCTGGCCCACTGAGATTAAAATGTTTTTAAAAAATTTGCAACTAGATGGACCTGAATAAACATATATGAAATTTACAGGACATTCTCATATCTTACAAGAAATGTCCAGCATTAGTAAAGAGTTTTGATATATGAGTGGCATATTTATAGGACTGTTTTGAGGTCCACATGACTGATCACCAATGGCACCCGACCTTTGGACACCCTGGAATGAATAGTTGCTTCATTTGGATGCCCTGTTTTGAGAAACTTTAGCATGCAGGAGATAGAGAAACTGGACACCCATTTACTTCAAAAGTGAAGTAAAATGACCACTTTGGACACCATACTTTTGATTTCTGGCTAAGCCCTTGCTGATCACATATTCAGTCGCAAATTAAGACCACTGGCAACTGTTGCTTATTGTCTTACATTCTCAATGGAGATAAAGAAAAGTTTTCCTGCCTCCAGTGAGATTCTTCTTTGGGTATCTGGCTAGCACATCCTGCTCTCTTACCTTATTAGCTACTGAGGCTTAAGACAGAGCAACCATAAATTTCCGTCCAGTTAAAAGTTGTAAATCTTTATCTTTGGTAAGCAATAACACATACAAAAAGAAAGGTCAAAGTCTATACTGGGTGGGGATTGCTGGCAAGATACCAATTCAATTTATTTTAATATTAATATTGATTTATTGATGTTTTTCTATCATGCTTTAATAAAGATACACATATTTCCCTTATCAGACAGTGATGTACTCCAACAATAATTGACAGTTAGTCAGTACATGTAGCACACCCATAAAAAGTGTCTCGGGTAAAGTTGTAAAATTATTCTTCCTCCCATTCTTAGTAAAGATACCATTGCTATACTCTAAACAATCAGCTCTCAGCCAGAATACATGTAATTCAGAAGTACATGCATCCAGTTTTTTTTGTTTAAAAAAAACTATAAGAGATTAGGTAAAGATTTGAATATTATATAATTTAGATTGAATGTATAAGCTTACAGACTATTGTAACTATACAATTTCTGGATAACCACTTCACATTTTGTGATAGAACATAACGTTTCGATACATCTGCCTGTATCTTCATCAGGTGTATATTGGTTATCCAGAAATTGTATAATTATGTTACTCCACTTCCAAATGTCGTTCAAAACTTATACAGACTTTCTTATACAGAAAATTGTGAACAATCAATTAAAACAAAAATATACCCATTTAAAAGGGAACACCAATTATGTTTTTTGTCTCTTATGGTTATTTGTGGTAATGAATAACGCTAATTGTGTCAAATTATAACAAACAATGTTTCAAGTAATAGTTATCAACATGATCATGGTCTTCCTGTTACGGACACTAGTGTCTAAAACTAAAGTTGTGAGGTACATGTATAAGGGTTGCACAAAGACTTCTTACCCAGTTAAGAGTTTCCCATACGCCCACATCACAAGTTTCTGATCAGTCAAGTGCGTAATATTTTTCATTATTTTAAATGGATTTTTATTGATTAATTAAATATCAACACCACCTTTTCAGCTGTTGGAAGAATGTTTTTAAAACATGCTTTGTCAGATGGAAATAAGATTTTATTAGAGAAAAAGACCTCTGTATAAAACCACTCCAGAAACCACTCAATTTGCATCATAAACATTTACATGTATAGGTTTTTGTTGATTCTTAATTCATTGATTGATACTTTTATTTATTGAAGAAATTTATATTAAATACAATTGCCAATAACAAACACATGAAAGGATATTGAATCTTGGTCTTGTCAATAAAGGAGACTCGGAGATGTAAAATAAATTTAAAAAAAGCAAATGTGTTTGTTTAATAAGGTAGAATATATGAAAGAATGAAAGCTATGTACACGTAAAAATGATAATATGTGACAAGTCCTTGGCAAAATACATTTTTATTTCGATATACAAGATTTACCACAAATACATTTTCTAAAATAAACAAATGTTACCAATAAAAACAAATTGAGTAGCTAGCAGGTCCAGCACTAAAAACTTTTTTTTTTCCAAAATAAGCTCATTAGCAAAATAAGCTCATTACCGCAGTCATGGTCACACCTTTTCCTACTTTTGTTAAGAACTTCTTTTTCTCTTCAGAAAGCCATACAGTGAAAGTAATGATCTTTATTACCATTTAGGTTCAATGTCAGCCATTTTTTTGTGGGTTTTTTTTGTGAAACCGAGTGAAATAGCAATCTCCTGTGAAGGAGGTATGCTTCGTTTCATTTCAAACCAATTTTAAGCTATTATTTATTGAACAAACGGATAACCAAATCTAAATATCATCATTAATTGTAATTTATGACAATACGTCATATTTTTAGTACAAGAATCAAATTGTTTGTTTGTTTGATTGGGGTTTAGCGTCATACTGTCTCAAGGGTATTTCACTTATATGATGACGTGCTTGCCCAATGGGTGAAGAAAACCACCCCGACAACACTGGCAACAAACGAAGACAGGACGGGATAAATAGAGGACGACAACAGGACACAATACAGACACCACAAACAGATCTGCTTCCTGTTCCCCTTTAGCTCTGTGAGCACCAGGGCAACATGAAGCTCCCTCCAACCGTCCACCCAGAATCAAAGGGATCATGTTTGTGACAGTTTAGATATATTCTCTGCGAAATGTCAAACATTATCACACTCTCAAAGTTCACTTTGCGTTGGTGACATCATACAGAGTTTATAGCTACAAAAAACGTTAAAAACATCCAGTACCTTTGACGTCATTATTTTCAAGTTTCATGTGAAACAAACAAAAAAGTGCCAAGCCCCATACAAAGGTGAATGCCAATTGAGCCTATGGTAGAGATTGGTGAAATAGCACAAGCATACCTTTGGTATTAAGAGAAAAAACAAAGTTTGAAGTTTATATCGTAATCTTCATGCTAGCCATTTTGGGTTGCAGAATTAAATGAAATGCATTCCTACTGGTTTCTTAACTGGAGGAAACTATTTTCCAAGTTTGATTGATTGATTGGTGCTTTACAGCGTACTTAACAGTATTTCGCTTATATAACGGCGGTCACAACAATTCCAACAATAATTGACACTAGCACAACCAAGATGTGAATCATTTCTATAATGTTAGAAAGTCAATTTTCCTCCAGTGCTAACTAAAGATAGCATTGCCACTCTCCAAACAATCTGCCCTTACCGTAGCCAGAGGGCTTCAAGTTTGAAATAAGTCTGTGAATTTTTTCTTAACCCTTGTGTTCTTACAGACATAAATATTGCTAAATTATGGATTTGCAGCCATTTTGTTTTATGGAATTTTATGAAATTTAATCACATCTGGTGTCTAAATAGGAAGAGAGTATATTTCAAGTTTCAAGTCAATCTGTGAATTTGTTCACAACGCATACAGGCATACATATTCTAAGATTATGTAATGACAGCTATTTTCAAGTATTTTGTGTCACGGAATTTGTTGAAATGCAATCATATCTGTAATCAAGGGAAGAGAAGGGAGCTAGATACCAAGTTTGAAGTTAATCCACGAATGTATTCTCTACTTATTGTGTTCACAACACAAACAGACATAAATATCTTTAAATTATTTAATAACAGCTATTTTGTTTTGTTTAATAATGCAAATTGGTGAATTCCGTGAGTGGACGGCAAAGACTCACCTGAGTCTTTAATTTCTAAGTACAGGTTCATACAGAAAAAGATAAAAATAGAATACTAACCTTGATATTGACATTTTGAAAGTCAAAGCTTTTGTAGAGATAGGCCTGGTCAGAAAGCCCATAAGAAGGGCTCACTGGGTCATATGCTTGTGTAGACATTGGTATAATCAAAAGAGTACAGTCGTGCTACACAAATGTTCGATCACTTTTTATAAACTGGAGATATGTTTCTGATCCTACTATATAGTCACGAATAGATCTCCACGTGGCTTTCAGTTATCCGTAAATTTCTATACAAATTTTAAATAATTACATTAGTCTTGAAATAGAAGCAGAAGAAAAAAATAAAGAAACAAGGTCAACTAGCTTTAACTCAAATTAATCCTTAATTCAGTCAAATTTATCGACATCTGTGCACCAGAATTATAATTCTTTAGCAGTATAATAGGTAGCTGTTTTCAAGAAGATTCAACAAAAGTTTGTGATTGCACAAAATTGAGTTAGATATATGATAACACAGTTAAAAAAGGCTGCCAGGAGGTACTATGGTGACAGTAAAACATCAGATGTGTGACTTTGTTATCGCAGTTGAGTATAAATACCAGGGCTAGAAAGGGAGTGGATAAATACACACGACCAAAACGCCCATTGAATGACTAAAAGTGTTTTAAGGCATGCACTAGGGGTATATTTTAACTCCCATCCTCTTCAATAAAAAGAATTGTAACTGTATGGGTTTAAATTGACAAAGTCTATTGTGTGGACACAACCCTGAAAACTAACATTATGTCATTTCCTACTGAGGTCCAGTTACTATCAAGGTTGGCTTGGTGCTTACAGGTACATACACATCAGAGCTGCATTATGAACTACATATAGCCTGCGGCTAAAAAATTAGGCATGTTGGAGACCCCTTTTCATTAAGCATTGACACAAAACAATCCAACAATACTCTAAACCACCTTACATGTCACTCATATATTTTTCTGAGGATATAGATTTATTTCTAAAATAGTTTTAAGGAGTTAGAAATTGAGTATGGGAGGCAGAGGACATTTGAAAACATTTATTCATAAAGGACGTATAAGTTGATTTACAATAAGTTTAATACAGTAAGACATGACGACTGTTATGGATGTACAACTTCTGAATATAATTGTACATCCATAACAGTCGTCATGTCTTACTAATTCACCAGCTTCTAAATGCCACTCAAACAAGAAGTTTAATACAATCCAGCTACAACACAGTATATCTCTGAGTGACTCTGACTCAGGAAGGGTGGCTGTCCTGGTCTTGGTTAACAATAGAGTATAAAGTAGTCTGACAGTAGAGTCAACTTACAACTCCAATAAAAGATACACATGGTCACATGCCTTAGTTTAAAACCATTGTCAATCATGATATGATTCTTGATATGGAGTATATTTACAGTAAATTTACGCTCAAACTACACTTCTTATGTTATATACTGAACTGAAATGGTGTTTTAATATTATTAGCCTTCTCATCAAATTTGAAATTAAACTGAGCAGTGAGCAGTTTCAATAGACAGCCAAGACAATAACTATAAAACAACCAGATCTTTCCCTGCTGTCCTTAATCAACTCCCCACATAAATATATTGAGCTACACTATTTTCCCTTCGAATTTCGATACTACATAAAGTCACTTTTGACAAGTGAATTTCGTTCCACTTACTATATTTTTTGGCAAAGGAATCTGTAGTTACTTATAAATCTGAACCTACACACTGAATTGTTTTAAATAAACCAATGGTTTTTTTGTTTGCTTTTCCTCTAAAAAACCCAGAGGAAAACCCTGCGATTGGCGGAGACATAAGTTCTTTTGATCAAATATATACTTAATCTGTTGTCAAGTGAATTTTCCAACTTATTTTGATGAATCAACGTTGGATCAAAACCTTGAATTTCTTTGATGTTTCTTTGGACTAAATAACATCTTTGTAATAAGTCTTAGGTTTCTGTGAGTCTTGGTCAATAAATCAATTTTTTTAAAAATCTAATTTAATCTTTGAACCACTTACTTATTAAATCTTTTGACTTTTGAATCTTCCAAACAAGCGCTACATATCCTGATGGCGGAATCTTTGGACAATATGCATAGAATCTATGGAGATGAGAATCTTCAGCAAAGTAAATTCTGAATGGACTTTAGTTAACCTGGATACTACTCACAGCTTATAGACCCTCCCCGAATGTAATAAGGGTATATCATATTACTTTCTAAGATAGGGACTGCCTCATTAAGTGTCAATGTTTTTGGAGAGTGTGGTGTAGATATCATTTGATTAGCCAATATACTTTACAGATTAAACACCAGTTTCGATTTTGTTTTTGTTTGTTTGATTGGTGTTTAACGCCGTACTCAAGGGTATTTCACTTATATGACGACGGACAAAATACAGAACATCACAAACAAATTTGCTTCCCGTTACCGTTTAGCTCTGCGAACACCAGGGCAACAGAAAGCAACCTCATTTCTCGCCTCTTACGATCGACTGAAGAAGCCGAGGGAGTATTCTGCAGGGCCATGGCCCACCCGCTCCCTTACGGGGCTGAAAGACTATTAGAGATAAGCTTACATCATATAGTACTGTGAATAGATTATAATGGCTGAATGTCTTAGTTAAACTCTGACTGATAAAAAAAAATTGTTCAAAGACCGATTAGAAAATGCATAATTTTAGATTGATTAAACCATCACATGATGATACATTTAAGCTTTTCTTATGCCAATGTTTTTTTCAATGATTGCGATCATCGTGTTGTTATTCAACGTTGTATCACCACTTACCCCAAGTGTACAGATAAAATATAATCCTACAAAATAAAGATACAGTCTCTCTTCCTCATCACCAAAGTTGCAAATCAAGCCTACTAAAATAAGAGGGAAATAATGAATACTGATATGGCGTTATTATTAAAGAATACGCACCTTGTTTGACAGTTTTTATCATGACAGGTGCCCCGTTCTGACTGACTTGTCGCAACCATATATTGGCATCCCGTAACGTATATCCTGCCACTTTCTGTCCTTGTATTTCCAGGATAACCTCATCTGGGTGTAATTTTCCATTGTGATACCGAATCTTGTCATGTTTAACCTCCCCGATGAAGACGAATTGGCCGTTATCGGCTCCACCACTTACAGTGACATTTAGACCCTCGTCAGGTAGAGCAGCCACTACCGTCTCTTGTACCCTACTGCTCCAGTGTTTGGTATCCCGCTTCGGTTTCACTGGCGGGGGAGGCTTCGTTTGTTGTTTATTTCGAAGCATAATGAGTTAATATTACGTATATCCAAAATCTAATTCGCACCACAGCTTTCTACACGGTGCAAACATGTTTTTAAAAACCGGAAACCTGTAGATTTCACCGCTATATATATTTGAAGTGTAGAGCACTTCCTGGGATGGGATCGAGTCACCCACCCATTTTTAACACAACTGATTACAACAACAACTCCAGTCAACCAAGCGGCAGCGACATCGTCAACACAGCAAACCACAAATATCATACAATGTGACCTCTGTTGAGTTTCCAAATAATAAAGTTCCCGAAACAAATAAAAACATAGCAAACATTACCAAATAAATTCAAAATGTTATCCTTCCACAGCCATCGCGCATGCGCTTTCATGGACACCTATCGTAAGTGGGTCATGAATGTCGTAAAATTGGGTCAGACAGTCTGTTTGTTGAAAGGATTGAGGAAATCGAACTGATGAATTCAATTTACTCACTACTGTGTTTGCTAAAAGTATATTCTGATTATTCTGAGAAACATACACGTCCAGTACAAGGACTTGGCAATCACAGAAGTGGCGAATCTCACAGCCCTTACACAATATGCCCCAGTGGCGCAGGGGATAGTTTTTGTTTTATTTGCGACGTCAGTCATTATCTAAAGCAAAACCTGACTCACTGCATGGCACTTGTAAATTTATATGATGGCAGTTCATCCACCGTCACTGTGGTCTAAATAGTTCAAGCTTATGTCTTAAGGTCTTACAAACATGATAAAGCATAGTCTGACAGGTGCCATGGTTAAATACGACTGGATACACTCAGATATAGATACGGTACGGTACCAGATATTGGACCTTCCTGTATCTAACACAATATAGGGCCTACATAAGCATTGGCCCTTATGTTGTGCCAACATGGATGTAGATACTAGATATAACAGTAAATTTGAAATTAATATGATGACAATATTATAAAGATCGGGTTTTTTGTCTCCTAGAAAATCCCTAATTATGAGATATTTATAAATATCGGAACTAATTACTACGTATATAATCCTTTAGAGCCAATGTATTTTATTCCATCTTGATGTACACATAAAGCGGTACACAAAAAAAAGTTAACGTCTTATGCTAAAATATAATCGATTTTACTTTCCAAGTCTCGTCCATTGTATAAACTATCCGGGAGAATACGATTGAATGCCTATGATTGGTTACATCATACACCACAATATGCGTTGAGCCAATATCGTTTTCTTAAGATATATTAGACGAGACGAAGACAATGAAGTTTATTTAAGATTGTATAATACTATAATTTTATGCAGTGCCCGATTTACCTATTTAGAGGGCCTACCAGCTAAGGTTTATACTATGTTTGACACTGGCATATCCACATATTGAATGAGAAATGTTTAACTAGCAGAGGCGATTTGCAGATCTTGTCAGATGAGATATAGTTCAGAAGCATTTGTTGCAAATAAAGTGTTCACTATGTTTCCAGTAGCTTCATCACAGAAATCGTGATTCCATTTGTTACAGGTACCTTTTATCCAGTCCTTACTCTTTTTGGGGTCTCCATCCAAAGCGTCCATATAGCCAACCACCTGCTTCCCCGGGATATTCTTATCCGCCCCCCCCCCCCCCCCCCCCCCTTGTTCGATATTTGACCTAATGGAATATCATCTGATTCGCTTAATGCAGCATTCGTTTCAGGCATGCTCAAAGCCTTTTCCGAGTTGTTTATCCGAAGGGATTTAGTGATGTGCATGGGCTGAGCTGAGAAATATTTATGATATTGCCATTACCCTTGTCGAATGTCCGAATTATTAAAAGGAGCAAACAAATAAGCCCACTGTTCGGGCTAGGCTTGCACATGCTGAGCGATTCCTTGGCTGCATCTGCGAACGATTTAGCACAATAAATATGGCTAATTCCTCCGTCTTAGCCCTACGTCCCTCCTATCTCAACCCATGGTGAAGGTTGGAAATTGCCGCTGCGGCCGGCCTCTCAAAACAGATATCCGATTTTTCTCTGATATTTTTTGGATAGAAAAATCACAATAATCAAAATTCT
>JARFOD010151641.1:0-12461 GCA_031763545.1 Mopalia muscosa | reverse complement strand
CCAATTCGGCGGAACAAAGCAAATGGGCCTGAAATTTACTCGGATTGGCACTCGGTGATTGTGAGTGAACCGATAGCGAGTGACGTTTGAGAGTTTTGACGGACTTGTCCGATGTAGATATAGTATTGTCATCTGCGTATTTATATTGTGAAGCATTTATTGAGAAAAACAGATCGTTAATAACTATATTGGCCTAGGAAAGAGCCATAAGGAATTCCTTTTGCTACATAGTGCCATTTACTGTTATGGTTACATTTTTAACTCTTTGTTGCTGTTACTTGGATTATTCAATAAAAGCTTGACAGAATCATTGGATAAACCATGGTTGTGCATTCGGTACAGTCATGTGGATGGTAATCGAAGGCCTTGGAGAAATCCATAAGGACTGCACCAGCCACATGGCCTTCCCCCATGTTCCGCTATTGGCAAAATCACTAGCATACAGACGGTCAAAGAACGAATGTGGTTCTCTTTAGTAGATATTTAAGACCCAGAGCTCAGCGTTTCAGTAAAAGCCAGTGGAGGGCCCTACTGAAAAGGGTGCCTTAAGGCTCGATCCTAGGGCTTGTTTTTTAAACATAACTCTTAAATGATTTTGTGTATGCTTTATGTAAATCGAGTCTTGCAAATTTTACTCTTGACAATAAAATAAAGAAGCAACCAAAAAATACTAGACGAACAGGGTAAATTAGCAATCAAATGGTTTCAAAATAATCAGATGAAACTGAATCAGGACAAATTTCATTAAATGTATACCCCCAAAATAATTAATGATAGCGCCAACTATATTACCATACAAAATAATCATATAACTGCTGAAAAAGAAGTCAATATATTAGGTGTCCACATTGATACTGCTCTTCATTTTAAGAAACAGATTAGTCAGGTCTGTAAAATAGCAGGCAGACAAATAAATGTGTTAAGAAGAATTTAACCTTTGTTAAACATATTATGCGGTAGGGATTATGTCGTCACGCTGTCCGTCCGTCCGTCCGTATGGAGGACGTGAACACCTTTTAGATTTTCTGTGGTATTTACAGGACCGCAAGGCATTTTGTCCGAGTAATAAGTATATGTAAGTGTTTAATTTGGTCAACATCAACTGGAAACATTCATCAATTGAATATTTGTTTTCTATACTGACAATAGACTTATGATTAATTTGTTTGTTGTGAATGTCATACATGGATTAATCAATTAAACGGGTGTCATTTGGTCAGATATTTATAGCACATGTGGAAGACATAGAATTAAAAGCATCATCGACCACCTCGGCACTGCACAGGGTTATTGTCTTCAAGAGTAATATTTCGATGACAGTTACTTACATTCGAAATGAAAGGTTTAATGGTTTTGCAGTTCGCTTTTAAGGAGGGAGGAAACAAAGAGAGCTTCGTGTAGTCAGACAGTTTTCAGTTGCGCGATCATTCACTACATATGAGAACAATTATGTAACAACCCAACAAGAGTCTTCATCGGGTACACCGTTCATTATTGTCTGAAAATGAATGTTGCTCAAATCACCAAGAAATTCCACATCATTAAAGAGTTTAATTCCTGTATGATATCTTTTCTTTTCTTCTATGACTAACAGATTAACGCATAACTCTCTATATATGTAACTCTGCATGTATATTATGTTATGGCCTGTATCGATAGAACCAAATAGTTGAGGATCGTTGGTCAGCGCAACGCCAAGGAGGCTCTCCTCGTGTTTGGTAACCGTTTGTTTTTGACTCACTAAGAACACAATTTAGATCGCCCATGATCAAAATATAATTATGTTTCGTAAAAGCTTAGATCAATCAACTTGACAGATTTTTCCGGACACACAGTCATATTCTCGGTGGCCGGGTTACATCATTACATCATTAGGAACTTAATATTGGACATACGGTAAAGAAGAGTCGATCTCGGTTTTACTTAATATCGACACATCAGTGGCAGTTTTAGTCAATCTGTTGCAAATCTCTCCATGTTTTTAACGAACACCATTAAATAAACAATCAAACAATTAATCTATTAGGATCTTGAATGCAGGCTTGTCACGTGTTTACCGAAATGTTATGTGAAAACAAGAAGCACACATATAAATTAGTCAAGGAATGACGATAAATAATCATATTTTGGATAGAGCTATAATTTCTTAGTTTTCAGGCTATTACTTTGTCAATTATAGAATTTGTGTAACGAAAACTACATCAGTAAAATTGAATTCCTGTCAATACTAACTCATTTAGGAATAACTTCTAGAAGCCCTTTAACATGAAGATGAAGCCCTCAGACTCTGGCATCGAAGTGTCTTATAGATATGCTGATATACTTGGCACTGGAGGAACATTATTTCCCAACAGAGTAAAACCATGCACTTTCTGTGGTTGTGTTAGTGTCTTAATTGCTGTTTCATACATTATCGCCATACAAGTGAAATACGATAAAACACCAATCAATCCAACATAAAGCTGGATGATTTTACGATTGCTTAAACCAGAACCCCCTAACGTTATAAACCTATTGACCTCTAATCTGTACTGTGTAAACTTCCTAATGGTAATTATGTTGGCGCGATGATGACATGTCGCTTATGTTTTAGAATATATATATATAATGTTTGCCTTGAGCCTCTGTAGCTCAGTCGGTAGAGTGTTGGGCCTGTAACCCAAAGGTCCCGGGTTCAATTCCCGGTGGAGGCATGCACATTTTTCTCTCTTCGTTTATCTAACATATACAATGTAATTACATTGAAATATAGAGGCTAGCAATTTTTGAAGTTATTGTTATTTAGGCTACGTAACAAAACCAGAATTGCGCTGTTAACTTTAATGTTCATGCTATTCATTTATGGCTGCACATGCTTGATTCTGTGCGGACCCAGCCGAAAGAAGTCAGTGTTGGTTTGTTTTGGTTATGTTACATATTATTCCAAAGCGAGGCACTAACTGATTTTAGGCAAGCCAATGCGGTAACGGTAACTTGCTATGACATTCGGCTATAAATGTGCAAAATGTGAGTTATTCTTAAAGACTGCATGTGTTGCAGCAGATGCAGTATATTGGGTAAGTAATAAAGTTAAGAGGCTGTGTGTATTTAGTTGGCGAAATCCTTTAGTTAAGTTTATATTTCAGTGTAAAGTGGAGCCTGTTAGTGGAAGCCGAAACACGAGTTACATCCCCTGTCCTATTGATATACCTTTCCTAGACTGACAGTTCATATAAACGATCCCTGCGGTCCTGACTTACTTTTACCCTGGCTGGAAAAATTCACCTTGAGAACTTATGCCCATAGCACAAGTTTTTTTTTGAAGAGCTCTGGTATTTTCTTCTATGAAGTGGATTGTCAGTATCTATGGCATGCAGCTTACAACCTATCGGGTTACTGATATGCCTGGCCTCACAAATACAACCATAAACCAGGAGCAGTCAACTGACACTGCCTACACCAGCCATAAACTACAATAATGAGGTACATGTAAAACCCACAATAATCCCAGGCTCTGGACAATTTAAATTATATAACACGAACCAGCACGGGAGATTTAGTTTTAGTATATGCATGTATCTCTCAAAGAAGATATGACATGTATTCACATGATTTTTATGCTATATGGGAACTGGTTTTGTAGATATTAAACTGTTGAAATTTTGTCCGTTGTATCCCATATTAAGGAATCATAATTGCTCAGGTCAATTAAAAGCTTCTTTTTTTTTCAGGTGACCTCATACCTTTTTATTGAACACACTGGCGTGTTTTTTGCCCCAATCTGTCAGGAAACTTATCCTATTCTTTACCGTAACCAATGAGTCAATGTTCAAGTTTTTCTCTGATTAGCTCTATTTCAATTTATAATAAACAATTACTAGAATAGGACTTATATTCCTTATTCATTTTCACCGCATTCCAGTTTTCTATTGCCTATAATTATATTGATAATGTATGAAGCAAACTGGTCTTTTAGCAAATAAATTGTATTTTTATACAGTCCGATTAAGATTTTAGCGTAAAAAAAGTCTCAAACAAATCAACAAACTTGAATACTTACCAAATTGTTTTACAGCAATTTGAAGTTCCTAATGATGTAATGTACAGAAGGGACAGAACTTAAAGAAATGGAGGTCTAGGCCTATATTGTTCTACGTGAGGTCTGTCCTGGCTTCGAGAAGAATGATCGCGTTGGAGACTTCTCTGAAAGTTTTGCTGTACAGGTCGGAACTTAACTCCACAAATGGTTTATCGCAGGCATTTATAAACCACCGAAAATATGACTATTTGTCGAGAAAAATCTGTCCAGTTGTTAGATCTAAGCTTTTACGAAACAGAATTATATTTTGATCATGGGCGATCTTAATTGTGATCTTAGTGACTCAAAAACAAATGGTAGAGTTCTTTATGCCATTTGTGATGTGCTCGGCTTCCAAAACCTAATCAATTCTAAAACGTGTTTTACCAAACACAAGGACAGCCTCCTTGGCGTTGCGCTGACCAACGATCCTCAACTATTTGGTTCTATCGATACAGGCCACAATATAATATACAGAGTTATATATAGAGAGTTATGCGTTAATCTGTTCCTCATAGAAGAAAAGAAAAGCTGTCTTACAGAAATTAAACTCTTTAATGATGTGGAATTTCTTGATGATTTGAGTAACATTCATTTTCAGACAATAATGAACGGTGTACCCGATGAAGTCTTTACATAATCATCACACCTTAAAAACGAACTGCGAAACCATTAAACCTTTCATTTCGAATGTAACTGTCATCGAAATATTACTCTTGAAGACAATAACTCTGTGCAGTGCCGGGGAGGTCGATGATGCTTTTAATTCTATGTCTTCCACATGTGCTATAAATATCTGACCAAATGACACCCGTTTAATTGATTAATCCATGTATGACATTCACAACAAACAAATTAATCATAAGTCTATTGTCAATATAGAAAACAAATATTCAATTGATGAATGTTTCCAGTTCAGACAAGTTGATGTTGACCAAATTAAACACTTACATATACTTAATACTCGGACAAAATGCCTTGCGGTCCTGTAAATGCCACAGAAAATCTAAAAGGTGTGGTGTTCACGTCCTCCTTACGGACGGACGGACGGACAGCGTGACGACATAATCCCTACGGCATAATATGCCGATGGGATAAAAATTTATCTTAACTGTGTATGTGAATTTCCCAAGGAAATTAAAGGAGAATTATTCAAATGAGACCGAATAAAACAACAAAAGGCAGTAAGTTTAGCATCATTGTTTAAAATAGCGTTAAATTCTTATTTATTTATTTGTCTGCCTGCTATTTTACAGAGCTCACTAATCTGTTTCTTAAAATGAAGAGTAGTATCAATGTGGACACTTAATATTTTGACTTCTTTTTCCGCAGTTATATGATTATTTTGTATGGTAATATAGTTGGCGCTATCATTAATTATTTTGTGGGTATGTATTGAATGAAATTTGTCCTGATTCAGTTTCATCTGATTATTTTGAAACCATTTGATTGCTAATTTACCCTGTTCTTCTAGCATTTTTTGGTTGCTTCCTTATTTTTGTTTACTATGTTTTGTCAAGAGTAAAATTTGCAAGACTCGATTTAAGCCCAAGATCGAGCCTTAAGGCACCCTTTTCAGAAGGACCCTCCACTCGCTTTTACTGAGATGCTGAGCTCTGGGTCTTAAATATCTACTAAAGAGAACCACATTCGTTCTTTGACATTCCATATGCTAGTAATTTTGCCAATAGCGGAACACGAGGGAAGATAAAGGCCATGTTGCTTGTGCAGTCCTAATGGATCTCTCCAAGGCCTTCGATTCCCATCCACATGACTGTACCGAATTTTCAACCATGGTTTATCCAATGATTCTGTCAAGCTTTTATCGAATAATCCAAGTAACCACAACAAAGAGTTAAAAAGGTAACGATAACAGTAAATGGCACTATGTAGCAAAAGGAATTCCGTATGGCTCTTTCCTAGGCCAATATAGTTATTAACGATCTGTTTTTCTCAATAAATGCTTCACTGTATAAATACGCAGACGACAATACTATATCTACATCGGACAAGTTCGTCGAAACTGTATTCGAAACGTTATAATCTCAAACGTAACTCGCTATCGGTCGACTCGCAATCACCTAGGGCCAATCCTAGTAAATTTCAGGCCAATTTGCTTTGTTCCACCGAGTTTCACTTGGTGAAATCGATGTAGGAATGAGTGCTAATGTCAACTGTTAGGTGTAAATTTTGACATTAAATTTTACTTCCAAAAACATATATCTGCATGATATCTGTGTCTGTTCTAAAAGATAAGCTCGTTTGCTTGATTTTAATAGCAAAATTAGCGCTTTATCGATGCTTCATTTTATCTAACTTCAGGTACTGAAATCCGTGTGGACATTTTGTGCTAAATCTTGTTCAGATAAAATTGAAAAAAATCATCAAAAGGGCCTTACGATAGAACAAAATCAGCGAATATGGAAAAGATGGTACCCTAACGTTATGTTATTAATCCTTGGGTTTCCAACTGGTTGACATTGTGGTTGAATTTAAGGACCTTTACAAGACTGATGCGGCCGTACAGGCTCTTTGTGTGAAGGTTTGCTACAAGCTTTACTGTGATACTGTCCCTATTTCATGAGCTACGCTGTTTTTACATCGTAATCTGTAAATATCTATATATTTTTAATATTGTTACCTCTTATCGTTTTTGATATCATTGTCAGCAAAGTAGCCTATGGCTAATGTTAATCTTTCATTTCATTTGCATTCATTTCATACAATAGTTGAAAATATAAAGGTAAATAAACCCAATGTCCAGTTTCGCCACAATAGGATTAGAAAGTTGAAAAAATCTCGCAATGATAAAATGTTTTTGCTTATACGCACGCATTGTAGGTACCAGTAATAAAACACTCACGAACAGTGTGCATTGTCATCCGTCTGTGTCGATAGGTAATAACAACAACAACAACAACAGCAACACATGAATTAAACATCTGTGGACGGAGACGGATTTGTTGGTTTGTAATACGGCGGAGAGTCTTAATCAACCCAAAGATGATGTGACCTGTGCATCAGAAGGGATATAGGCGCTGATGCTGACAGCCTGGTCACTGGTGCATAACGATCTTTGTCCGTCGTTTTGATGGCATCTGGCAGGACATATCGAAATGACAACATGCTGTCTAATACCTTTATTGCCAAGGCCAAGGCAAACATGAGTACAAACCAAACATCCAATTCGATTTCAACAATGTAACAACCCAAATAGACCGAGAAACAAACAGGCAAAACACTTATTATGAAGAATCCGATTGTTAGTAATATGAGACGTGCTGATCTAAGCTCTCTTTGTGCGACACCTCTCGGTTGTTTTATTTCTGATGTTGTTCCCTGGTAAAACGAATGAGCAAAGTGGATATGTTTCCGAGCCGACTGGAATATGAAGCCGTAAAGAATAAGAATGATCACACAATACAACACATTCGGAGTTACCATCATACACATGTAAGGACACGTCATAACATGAAATGTGTTGCAGACATTCAGTGCGTTTATTGCAAACAGTTCTCTTTCAACCCTCCAACCCATTGCAGGAAGGGTGGATAGACACAAGGGGATCGACCAACAGAGTGAAATTACGATCTTAAGTCTCTTCGGTGTTACTAAACCAGCATACCGTAAAGGATGGACAATGGCGACAAACCTCTCTCCTGTCAGGACAAGCAGATGAGAAATGGTCACAAACGGAACAAATGGTATGACACTCTGAGCCACCACGCAGGAAAAATAGGTGGTAAACAGATGTTTGTAGTTTCCTAGACTGAGAGGGTAGACAACTGCAGACACAATCAGATCACTGACAGCCAATGAAACCAAAACAGAATTTGTTTTTGTTCGGAGATGTGGGTTTCTTAGAATGACCCAAATAAAGCCCCCGTTGCTGAATATTCCGAACAGGGAAAGGGTAATACTTAGATAGAGGAGAAGCAGCCATTCGTCCATTCTTGTCAGTTTCCAGGAAAGATCACCAGAACGACGAATATAACACTGCTATAGTCTAGATCTAGATTGATTTAAATAGCAGACTGGTTAGATGTACAATATTATCGGATTTACTATCTCTTCATCATGACAGCACCATGTAAATGTAATTGTGATTTAATTTAATTTGTGTTTACTTTGAACTAATGTATTTGTCTTAAAAGCCATTAGGCTCGTGACTTACAAACAAAAACACAAGGCACGGCCATTAAACACATATTTATGTAAATAGCATCAGGGTCATGGATAAAAATACGCCTTTGTCCTCATATACAATATTTATCTGTACCGGCTTGTTGTACAAAACCCCTGTTATTTCAGCTTTTATGCGACGTTTCGCAACACTTTGTTCATAAAGATATACAGCCAATCATAACAGTTTGTGTTACATCAATAAAGACCAAATAATTGTGTAAAAGATTATTGTTTTTTAAACGATATTTTGAATTCACTGATGCATGTAGAAACAATCCGAACCATAGGGTTTAAGCAAGATATATATTATGTAATAGATACCTTTCCGAGTTCTTCCTTGATTTTTAAAAATGCTTTCTGAAAGTTGTATTTTACATTTTAAGATTTAAGTATTGTTATTGATTTTTATTTTTTAAATAAGGCACCCTTTTATAGCTCAAAAAGTCAACTAATTTATCGAGTGAAATTATTTTTAGAAATAATAATCGGATTTGCACCATATTAACATATATATAATCTCAACCTTTCCAAAATTATATACATATCCATGGTACAGATTTATAGTATTCGGCAGGTTTACAGGTCCAGCAAGACCGTAGCAACCTCGTAGAAATACAATAAATTCATTTTATATTTCATATTTTTCTCTAGGGTGAATAGTATTGAAGATATAACAGTGCTTGTAAACATGCAGCCATCTTATATTTCTAGATATTTTAATTTTTATTGATTCAACAAGAGTAACATATAGGCTACAAAGTGGTATGTAAACATCATGATTTGAATAAAAAATGGATGTCCACCTTTATTTTAAATAATTAAATAGTATTTTACGCTGGCTTAGACTATATTTGTGCCATATACAGATTGTAATCTTAATTCTGTGCAGTATTAATGGAAAGATGTTGTGTAAATAGAATGTGCAAGTTTTGTTGGCGTTTGGTTCTATAGTAAAAGGATTGTAAGGTGAACACGTTCGGTTGGGTTTTTTCAATAAAATATATAAATACCATTTAAATATTGACTTGTTATTGTTTTCTCCCTTAAGAAGATGAATTAATATTTACCTCAGCCTGCATGGGATACATTTGCAAAAGGATGAGACTGTGCAAAACACATATACATTAAATCGATTTAATTTATCAAAGTAACATTGATTAATGTATCTTTTAAACTGTGAGCCCCTGAGCCTATAAAAAGGAACTGTTAGTTGAATGAAACAGGCAAGAGGTTTCACATTTTCAATGTGTACACGTATTCAATAAAATAACTTCACTCTGATATAGATAGATGAGTTTCCAAAATACCCAGTGATAGACACCTTCATGACTAATTTGGAATAAATAGTTAAGGAGATTGCAGGTTTAAGTGTTACGACGGCCATCTTGGAAATCACCATTATATAACATAAAACATCGCTCTAAAGGATAGCTTGACCCCTAAACCCTATATATAGATACAAACATCACCTACTTATGATGAACAGGTAGGGAGTAATGGTCATTGATATATATATATGGCGGACATCTTGGACGCCATCTTGAATTTCTCATATTGCTCAAGGGTGACAACATGTCACCAAGCAGATTCTGAAAGAATAGACCCTAGAACCAAAAACAGTAAAAAAAAACTTAATATAACAATGCAGGTTTATCCCTCTCTGCCCCAGGACTATATAGGCTATTATCCATAATGGCTGTCTTTCAAAAAACAGTCGAAGTGCTAGGTTTTGTAGGTGAAAGTACGAATATGATCCATGGAAGCGACATCAGCCCAGAAAGTGACGCCATGCACGGTGTGTCAAGTGACGTCATGGTGTGTCAAGGGACGTCATGACGTGTCAAGTGACGTAATGGTGTGTCAAGTGACGTCTTCGTGTGTCAAGTGACGCCAACTTTCCTTTCATTTGATTATTGATGTTTTCCATCCACAGGGTAGATTGTACATTTTAGATTTACGATTTTTAAATGATGTTCACAACAGATTAAAAATCAACGATAGGTTGGTGAATTACGTTTGTGGTTTATGCTGTAGCGTTGTTTCTGTTCTGGCGCAAAAGTTAAGCGCATTTTTAAGAAAAAGGGGGGAAATCAGACGAGCGGAATAACTGTCGATTTAAAAATGAAAACCTTGATTCTTGCTGTAACACTCATTTCCGTGACGAAATGTCAAATTTACCTATTTAAAAATTCACGTTTACTTTTACTTTGTGAGAAAATATTGCTAAAAACTCGTCACTAGCGTTACTTACCTATGCAAGCATAGAGCACGGCCATTGAATAAATATTTGATACATATTGATGTCAAAGATAAATACATTATTGTCCTGAAAATTGATATTCGTGTGTGTTATGTTTGTGTAGATTTTAGGTCACATTGCATGCTAATTGTTTGTTAAAATACAATTAAGACTGCATGTTCTGCCGATGAACAACATGCAGTTGGACTGATACCGCCGGATTTCAACCATACGCGTAAAACATAATTATTGGTCACAGACTACCCTACACTGTTTTTCCCCTCATTGTGCCTTTTAGTAAAGCTTGATTTGTATTCACCATCCTCAGTTTAGCTGTGAATTATGTTATCTTGGCCAAATCTTGTTTTGTGCTGCATTATATTAGGAGTCATTATAGTCGATCTTAATTTAATCTTTATTGTGACCATAGCCAAACATAAGAATCTACAAACACCTACAAATCGCATCCTCGTATCGCTTGCAATTAGTGACTTGATGGTATCAGGAGTGGTCTTTCCTCTCAGTTTGGGGAATTTCAACACATTATACAATAATTATGTTCTGTGTTTTGTAAGCCATAGCACGGTGTTGTGCTTTGTTTTAATAGCCATTTGCCACTTTCTGCTCATATCAGTAGAACGTTTTTTGGCGATTGTCTACCCCTTATGCCACCCAGGTTTGGTTAACCATAAACGACTCAAAATAGCGATAGCAGTGTGTTGGGTAGTTCCGTTTGTCATTTCATGTTTCCCTTTAATGGGATGGAGAATGCCAAAAACCTCATTGTATTATAATGGAACTAAACTAATAACTTGCAATATATTTGCGGTTTTGCCTTGTGAATATATATGTATGGGATTCTCATTTATTATCATGTGTGCTCGGTTGTTGTCTGTATTTATTCTAGAACCTTTCAAGAAGCTCGACGACAGGCTGTCAGAATAAGTACGATGACAAATGGTAACACTACTGTAGGAATGACAGAACTAACGCAGATTACAGTTATTTTTCTTACCATCGTCTATTTCGTGTGCAGCAACGTCAGTAGTATGTAATGCGCAACTCAGGTCGCATTTGCTATTACAGAATAAGGAAGCGTTGTGCGTTAACATGTAGTAAGGAGTTATTACATAATACGTGGGGGTGCAATTTTGGTACTGCATCTGTCATGGTGGTGACCTCACAGCACCCAATGTCGACTCGCGTTAACGCTCGCGAAACTCCCCAAACCTAGAGAGAACCCTGTCTGAGTCATAAGGGAGATCACTCCTCCTGACATCGTGGTGACCTCACACCACTCCATGTCAACTCTCGTCACCTGGCGTCCACTCTCGTAAGAGACACGGGAAGCACCACGGGGAGACACCAACCCCATCCCAGAACAGCGATAGGGGCAACCCTGCCTGAGTCATAAGTGGAAATCACTCCTCCCGTCTAGCTCATTGCTTCACAGCTCTCCATGTGAACTTTCGCCCCATTGCGTCAACTCTCGCGAGACACAGATTGTTTAAATAACAAAATGAATTTTAAAAAATAACTTACGGAAATCTGGGGATGGACGTCATTAATCGATCTGTTGCTGAAGGTTGGACCGTATACACCCATAGTAAAGGCTATTTCAATAAAATAATAAAATGAAAGGAGAACAAGCTACTCTTTATAAAAAAAGAATAACAGGCTATATCGCACCCGTGGGGACGCGGGAAGGACATCAAGGGATACTGTACGGCGTGTAGTAGACTAAAATCGGGTGACGCAGTGATCTCCCCCTTGACCATGCCAGTACAGATGGCGCGAGCTGTTCGTAGCTAGCGCCAATGACCTATATATACTAGACTGGCTATCACGTGGGCATTAATGTGCCAAGAGTTCCGCCATGTTGCTAAAGTGGGGCCACCCAGAACTGGCCTAAGACCGCTATTATTTACTTCCGTTTTGTCACCCTCGAATATAGTTCTTAGTAAAAATGGTGTGTAGTCT
>JARFOD010151630.1:0-12461 GCA_031763545.1 Mopalia muscosa | reverse complement strand
AATCTCGGACTAAATAGTATATAAGTAGTACTTTGCCTCTGTCAAGCGATCCTCGCTGAAAGTTTGTCAAATTTGTCTCAAAAATGGAAATTTTTCAAGAAACATTGAACATTTCAAGAACATTTCAAGAAACTCGTTGTCAAGAAACTCGTTGTCTCAGGTCGGACTGCGTATCAATCTCGCTCTTCGAGCTCGATTGATACTGCAGTCTGACCTGAGACAACTCGAGCTGATATATCGTCACGTATCACGCACTGTAGGCCTACATATAATCTCTATGTATTAGGATTAGATTTTATTGCAGATTGGGATTATTGCCAATATATAATTTGTCTATTATATGATGCATACCTAGTTCTAATACATGCCACGTTACAGATAGTAAATATTTACAAGTGGTATAAAAAATCCAAATCGTCAGTGGACATCTTACATGCCTGTACAAAACAGATTAGAGAAGCGGCTGTGTGCAAAATTTGTAAAAAGAGCTATTAAGGCTTACTGAATATCATTTTCTAAACCGCTGTTTAGTCAGTGTGTTTTTTTAATCATTTTTATCGTTTAGTTTCTTCACCTAAATCCTCAGATGTTGTAATAAAACAAATAGAAAACAAATCAACTGCAGCGTAGATCTGTCTCGTCAGTCTCCCTTTATCTTTCTCCTCTTAGAAATTTAAAGACAAGCCTAGAGTTGGCACTTTTGTTTTACTTCCAAAAACAACAAGGCAAGGTTAATATACATTACAGGTTTAATAATGGGATTCCAGTTTTCCCTTTCTTTCATCCAGAACAAGGTACCGTATAGAAGTAGATCCTGTTGGACAGTTTTATCTTATATTGTCAACTCTTTCTTCATACTTGTGATCGTAAATAAAAGAGGTATTACGAAGTGAACACATGATATACTGTGAAAATTCACAAGACGTAACAGCTTATTTACAAAGCATTGAATTAAGTCATTTATTGCATGCACAGTTCATAGTATATTGTCCATGCATCGCGTCAAATTGCGACTAGTCAAAATGAAGGGTATAATATATAAATATAATAATCCACTTGAGAGAGGCTCTATTAATAAGATTAAAACCAGATCATCTTACAATGTGGAAACAACTTCTTAGCTTATATATAACGAAGTTGCTATACATTCCAAATTTTCCCATCAACTCCAAAATGTAAATTAAGGTCTTGCTTGGACCCCTTGGTTGGCTTCCAGAACCCCCGTTGTATTTAGTGTCATATGCAGAAGAATATAAATCGGTACCATATCTATGTATATTTTGGAAGGCTTGAATACTCAGGATTACATATATGTGAATGTGGTTAAAATCGAATTATTATTTCTAATTTTTTGGCGTAATGAGTACATGTCGACAGAAAAAATAGACTGCATTTTTCATGGTTTATTTTTCGAATTGTAATAACGATAGGACCCAATAAATTATTTGACCGAGAAGAATGATCCTTAAACTAGTAAACGGTGCTTCATTCTTTTTTTAAATTTTGAATAGAACCTTGAACGATCCCAGTTTTTTGTGTATTCCACCTTGGATAGTTTTATAAAAATGTAAAATACAACTTTCAGAAACTGTTGAAAAAATCAAGAACGAATTTCCAAAAAATAAGGCACTGTTTACTAGATCGCATTGTGCTCTTTACAATGGTACAGATTTGAAGTTACTAACATGAATAGTTTTAAGGAAAATTTATGGAAAATTGAGTCTGCTTAAAACTGAAGTGCCAGAAATAGGCAATTAAAGTTGTGCGACTTGAATATATGATCACGGGAAAACTAAATTATACTCCAATTTAGATGTTTGAATTAAATTTCGAATTGCTGATTGTCATATTTGGTATCATGTGACGAAAATGGCGTCCATGACGATGATTAACGAACGGTTAGTCAGATGATGTCAGTAAGCAGCCAATTACTGGGCTTGTCATAACAAACATTACAGGAGGAGCTTTAATGGTTAGTCCACCCTAGGTTAACCAATTGATACCGGCTAGAGTTTGATTTTATCAGATCTACATAAAATACGAAAACATATTATCGAAGATATTAATTACAGGGCATATCTGCCGTTTAAGAATTTCGGCTATATAACTCACCGAATACAAAAAAAAAAAAAAAAAAATGAAATAAACCCTTATAAATCAAATAGTTTTTCATCTTCATGCCACAGAGTTAATAACGTACTGCCTGAATAAGTTATAAAGAGTTGACTACCCGGTTCTCTGTGCCATTTAAGTGCCTTTAAAATATACGACAATTAAATTGGACATTAATTTTGTCATAAAGCCAGCATTGTTAACGCACATATTATAAGGACCAGACTGGCGGAGAGCTGAGACATGGCGTTATTACTGACGATTGACATTTTAACGTAAGGCACGGCGTCGCCGTTATTGATGTGTTTTGACGCTGGATATTCGACGTCCGCCTCGAACTGTGAGCCAAGTTTCTTGTCGTCCATTTTGTCCGACAGTGGAGTCTGTGGGTGAATTTTGTGGAATTTTCTGTCGGGAGCAAACTTTCCTTTTGTAATGCGTGACAAGATAAACGCCATATTGTTGAAAATTTCTGGCATATCCGCTTGGATCTGAGGCGGTGTAGGCGGAGGCTTTATCAACTCTTCTGACGGTAGTCGGCACTTGGCAACAATGGAAGAGATCTTCGAGGTAATGACCTCCGAACAGTTTCCTTCAGACGACTCTGAAATGTTGAAGGTCATAAACTAGAAAATGTATGTCACTTCTTGAATGTCATCTGAACATAGAATAGTAGCTTATTTCGGAAGATTTACCTAAGACTTTAATTTACTCTATAAGTGTGAGGTCAAAAGAGATATGAATAATAATAATAACAAAATTCCATCTGCTCGAACCACAATTGAAAAGTCAAAACGAGATTTATTCATTTATACAGTTGAGAAAAAACAATTAAAAAACATGTAGCTCTAAAAATGACTAAAAGATAGAACGTCTCTCCATGGCCCGATGTGTTGACTAGTATAGTTGGACTTGTAAATTTACCGTCAGCATTAAAAACATAACAAAAACAAACTGTCTTATACTCCATTCAAACATCTGAACCATAATTCAGGAGATAAAACTCTATCAATAACCTTATCAAATTGATATGTTGCTAAAGATGGAGGGTTTGTTGATTAGCATACAAAAATTAATACGTCTTATCTGAAGCCTGGTTCATATTCATTAATTTCTTTTAAAAAATGAGGTACGGTTTAAAATAAACATTGTGTCAAGCGGTGAGTACTTATAATAATTTATTTCATGAGTTTTATATACTTGAGGTGAAAAGTCACACGCTTTTTTGCTGTTATTTGTAATTTGAAAAGAAACTTATTAATTTTAAACAGTCACACATAAACTTGACTTCTATTCGCTGTTTCGCATAAATTCAACCCTTTTATTTTGAGCTATACTACTGCGATGTCCTTTTGTTTGCTTCACGAATTGACGGGCTGATGACGTTTTCATTACGCTGGCGTCATAGACCTGACGTCTATACTGGGCTGCGTATAGGCGTAAAGCGGGAAGGGCGTCACTACTATCCAAAAGGTCTGCAAACAAGAGGGAAAGGAAATGGTTAAGGGGAAATGTAGGCGGAAGGAACAGGTTTTGATGGAAAAGTGATACACAATAGTAAGAAAATGCAAACTTTCAAATCCGTTACAAAGATAAAAAAAGCATTCATTGATATTGTAGACTTTGAAATATTTAAATTGTGATCTGAGGACTACATGGGACTTATTTCAATTAAATTTTAGCCCATGTCGACATGCAATTGGGAAATGGACATGCAGTGTCTACATGTTTTAGTAGGAGAGGTCAGGAATTAAGAAACTTGTTATTCTCGGAAAAAAACATAACCATGCCAAAAAAAAAATTGACATAATGGATAACTCCATTAGACAGATTGGGGGTCTCCCAAATACACAAACAGAAAAAGGGGAGACAACTCTTACAGAAATACAAACACAGGTTTAAAAAGTTATGTACATGCTATATAATAGAATTAGTGCACAGAAGAAACAAGTGCCGCCGCATAAAGCTATCCTGTATTTAACTTAAGGAAAAGAACTGTGTTAAATAAGCCAAGAAGTTTTTAAGAATTATTTTGGAGGCTGCTTGGCACTATCGGTATAGTTAGATAAGAATCTCTCTGCCCTGACACACCTACATCTAGTTGAATAAAACTGTTAAGCGTAAATGCCATCAGAAGTCTATCAAGTGGAAGTATGAAACCAGCCATTATTCAGTCTCAACAGTATTGTGGCCAAACCAGCGCTGATTGATGAAAAAACACCCCCTATCGAGATCGATATAGAGAAACCTCGAAGGTTGGATGTCTAATCATGTACATATCATGCCAAAGCTGTTACTACCGCTTTTCAAACGTTTATATTCAGTAGGCTACCATAAGGCGTCAGTGGATTATGAAATTTAAGCTGTTCGAAACGAACGAAATCTACCATTTCTTGCGCACTGAGTCATGTGGCACTATGAAAGTCCACTGAAAGTCACAATGCCGTTGGGACTGGGTAATGCCTGGTTTCATACTTCTACTTGACAGACTTTTGATGCCATATAATAAGTACTGTTTGCCTACATCCAGCACTGGAATAAAATCAAGTTAATACCTGCGATATACAAGATTACTTTTTGACAAATATTCAGCGCCTTTAAAGAATAAGCCATATTGAACATTGGAATGATAAAAACTGGAAATAGTTTTTTTTATGGCAATCAAATGATTTGTCTTTTTATATTGCTAAAACTCGGGCAAGACGAGAAATGGATTGGATAAGACTACCCTTAAAAAAAATTTAAATCGATAATTAAAATTAACTTATGAAACCTTCATGCCTTGAAATACAACAGTCACCATTTCTTACCAGACAAAACCGGAAGTAGTTCTTCTAAGAGGCGCACACGTGCTGTTAACAATTCGACATTTTTCAGGTTGATTTTTTTCTCTGACAATTCAGACGTCAACAAGGATACCTTTCGTTCTAGAGACTGAAAGTAGATAAATATACAATGAATATCAAATTAAAAATGTAGAAACAAAAAATAATTCAAATCGTTTAACTCCAGATAGCTTGACATAATTATACTGATCGTTATCGTGTGCGTTGAAGCATTAAGCTGCATGTGTCGATACACTTTTTGTATTTGATATTATTTTGTGACTTTTAGAAGCCTATTGTGTCAATAGCAGTATTCCTGTTATCTTTGGATTATACTCTCATAGTTAGGGACCTATTGTATGTGTGCACTAAACGGTCCAAGCCAATGGAAACTCTTTGTTTAATACAGTAGGCCTAGGTATATAAACACACCACAAAATGTTATAGTTTGCTTGATTTCCTATTAGTTTATTTATTGATCAGTGTTATTGGAGGGCGTGGGTGGCGTGGGAGGTGTGGGACTAGACCAATCAGAAAACCTTTGACTTTCCGAGAATTGTTGGCATACAAATTAATATATTCTCCTCTATCGAATGGGAACTGCCGACCCCGGTTCTGTAGGGAGGATCTTTGGACCAGAAACACACATTGATATAAGTTGATATAAAAACTTGAGACATTCTTTTGTGCGGATACTGTACCTGCACAATAGCTAAATTAGACTTCATATATGCGAAACGGTCTTTCGCGTCAATTATAACTAGAACTGTTCTGCGAGAACGAATCCCCTCCGCGGTATGTGTTATAAAATGTGTTGCTGCTCCTTTTAAATGGACAGCTATTACAGGTCCACTTTGGGATTACTTAAAAGTGTAAGCCTACCCCTAAATACAGCCAGGGTTGTTTAATGGAGGTTTACATGTAAACATACATGTACATGTATATAAGGTGTTATATAAAACACATGCATAATTAAAGTTTATAATTAACAGCTGATTGTAAATACATCTGGGACAATATACCAGAACAAATGGTCTACACAGATTATATTGCCTGAATTGACTACCTATTATTATCCAAATAAAATAAGTACTTGTTTGCTTTTACTCAGGAATCGAGTTGCAGTGACCCGAGATCAAAAATGCATAGTTAAATTTCTGCCAACAGATGGTTAACGGAAAGTTAGGCTTGCTGATCATGTTACCAGCACTCACTATGAGGAAGTAGACTATCAGGAGTGCCACCAGACAGTGGACTTGTGAGAACATCAAAGACAATATATGCACATTTAGAAGAATTTTTTTTTTTTAAATATGGAAGTAGTAGGTTGGGCGTATTGTACCTACATGTACATAGAGACAGAATATATGTACAACATTAAAGTGCAAAGTTGGATAATTTGTACCTATCTTTAATATTGCAGCATCCATTAAAGGGGAACAACTCTGGAAAAAATTGATCGACGGAGCCTCATAATTACATCTTGCACAACTTCACCCCATGTGTAACATGCACATAAGTTTTCATACAAACTGAAGAAGTATAAGGCCGGACAATAATGGCCCTATTTTACAACACTACAGGCTTGTTAAAGGGTAATAACTCTGGGAAAAATGATCGACGGAGCCTCATAATTACATCTTGCACAACTTCACCACCAGGATAACATGCACACAAATTTTCCCTAACATAGGGTAAAAACTGTAGCAGAAGAAGGTCGGACAAAATTGTGTCTACAGACGGACGGACAGACGGACAAGCCGATTCCAGTATACCCCCCCCCCCCCCACACACACAATTTCGTTGCGGGGGGGAGGGGGGGTATAACAATATATACGAAAAACGTTTTTATACTGTAAGATTCGATTAAAGGTTAGCGCTTCAGGGCGGTCTGGGGAAAGCTAGCCAGCCCAGTGTGATCAAAAATATGATCCGTATATGGTAAGTTTGTAAATTCAGTATCGTTTTGGAACGTACTGATAGGACAATTACAGCATAGAAATTAGTTGTGCAGGGGCCGGTTGCTTGAAGCGCTATTTATTTTCATCCGCTAATAGATGACGTCACACCATGTTGAAGGTCTATTTCTAACCCACAATTAGCGACTTCATCTGATGTTAGCGGCAAATCGTCGTCCGAGCAACTGACCCACAGCATTAAATGGAAGTCGTTAAAACTGTGTTACCTCCAGACGATCTGTCATTTCACCCGAATTGAAATATTCCGTAGGCTTATCTAAAAATAAAAATAGAAACTATAAATTAAGTTATTAAGTTATTTGTCCCAATATGACACGTTTAATATGAACAAAATACCTTCATGTCTAATTTTATCTTGTCATTATATAGCTTATGTATAAATAAATATTGTATTCTCTTCAGACGTTTAAAGCTTACCCACAATAAATTAACATCAAACAGAAGATTCTTTGAAAACAATTGTCTCTTATAGTTTAGGTAAACAGAGATGAATAACCAGCACCCCTGTGTCAGTTTCATTAATGTGTAGAGATATATATAACCCATCAGTTCACCTCATCAGATTAACCAATTATAATCGGTGATTTTCCTGTTGAACAACAATGCCCCGGTATGAGGGATGGAAGCACATTTATAATAACAGGCTTACGGGGAGTAGTTCAGAAGTTCGTTTGTTTCTTTGATAGGGGCGTAAGATTATAATTTAGGTTATTTCACCCAATAACAATATGGACATATTTTCTTTCTAAGAGTGCCACAAGCGGAATCCTCAACCTCTTTGATAAGAAGATCGAAGTAGATTTTAGGTTTCTGCCACAGTCATGATTATCATTTATTTATTAACTCGACCCGAAATAGAAAATAATTGCAATTATGCAATTTACATTATAAGCGCATTAAACAGCTATCCATTCCTAAAATACTGAATATGTGACTTACAGTTTGACACCAGACCAGGATGTCTGGGTGTATTAAATGAGGCGGGAATTCCAGGGGGGCCCGGGGGCCCCGGGATCCCTGGTAAACCATCCTTTCCAGGAAGACCTGCAAATCCTCTCAATCCGTAAGATCCTCTGGGTCCGCGGGGACCAGGTGGCCCCCTTTCACCAACAGGTCCTTGTGGCCCGGGTTTCCCTGGTGGGCCACGGGGTCCAATTATTTGCTCGAGTATTTCTTTGTTATTCTGAGAACCTCGTTGTTTCGCTAAGTTAACGAGATTATCAAAATCTGATGAACGCTCTGGTGGAAGTTTTGGAAGGTCACCACGTTCCTTTGATGACCCTGAAAGCCCAGGAATTCCAGGCGGCCCCGGAGGCCCTGGGGGGCCTGGAGGTCCCGGTGGAGAAGGTTCACACTGACAGATATCCGGTCCTTCTGGAATGTCCGGACCTTGATTTTGATGACCCGGTATTGAATCCCCGGAACCTGGATCCTTCTGCACTCCATTACGATATACCTCTATCTTCAAAAAGTTAATAAAAAATCAAAACAAATCAGAATTACTATTAAGTGAAAGCTCATTTACTTTCAGATTAAAAACTCAAACACTGGTATTAGCATTCACTGTGCCCACTTGGAAATACCAATCCCCATTTGGAACCAATATTATTTCACAGGAAAATACTAGTTGAAAGTTAACATGCACTTCGGAGATTAAGTTATTCGTGGAAAATGCCGCTAAAAGGTCACAAGCTGGTTAGTCCTGAATGGCTTAGATGATCAGAAACTGACCAATCATGCAATATCTACAAGAGTTGTTGACCCTTAAACGTTTTATTGTTGTACATTTTGTCAAATTGTTTCGTTCTGATTGGTGGAAAACCCGTCAGTCGATGGCAACTCTCTCGTAGCGCCATAACTGATTGGTCGATCGGAAGCGGAAAGACCGTTTAAATCACTGGCACGTGCCCAGCAATATCTGTCCTGGCGCGAATAGCCCCCTGAGGCTGCATGCGCCAACCAAATCAAACAAACAAACAAACAAGCAATATCTGTCCAGAACTTCGGGTCCTTCAGTTCCCTGCAATCTCAGTTACTCAGTTACCGCTATCAACGAAAGCGAGGCTGATGGAATAGAGTAGTGTCCGTGAGTGAGAGCCGCCTAGCCAGTATCTACTCAACTTATTCTATTTGGGCTGCCACGATCGTTGCTAGTAAGTGTGTATAAAGTGTGCTTTAGTTATGGGGAGAGACAAAAAAGATAAAAAGTCACAAGGAAGATCTTCACCAGGTGAAAAATCAACAGCTACCACTCGACGAAATTCAGATCTAAATACAAATGGCGACGCTGAAAATACAGCCGATCCGCCTGATTTTAGTCTTCTTCTAGCCGAGCACCCAGAAAATAGTGTTATGTTAGGAGCCATGGACAGATTCTCTAAACATATTTTGGGGTTTCTACACAATTTTAAATCAGAAGTATTGTGTTCTATGGCATGCCTACGTGAAGAGATCGCTTCTATAAATAGCACTGTGACAACTGCTTGCCATGATATTGACGTGTTAAAGACCGAGCTCGAGGCGGAGCGATCAGCTCGTATTAAACTTGAAGAAGAAGTCGCCTCCAACTTCAACCAGGTAGAAAGACGATCCCGATCATACAGTATTAGAGTTGATGGACTTGATGTGAAGGAAGGCGAAACATGCGAAGGTAAAATCTGTGAACTTTTACATGATAATAAACTTGGCCCATATCAGAGCTTACCTGACATTCATAACTCAATTGAGGTGTCCCACAAGCTTAGAAGCCGCAACAAGATACCTGGCAAACCTGATCAAATAATAGCACGGTTCTATAGTAGAAATGTTCGAAATCAGGTGGTTAGAGATTTCAAAACTATGAGAAAAGCATATCAAGCAAATCGCAGTGGTGATGACAATCGTTTACCTTTCAATATTATGGAAGATTTAACACACAGTGACTATCTACTCAAGAAAAAAGCCCAGCCATTAATGGCTGCTGCCTACAAAAGTAATAAAAAGGTTCGTTTTCAGAATGGTAAATTATATATTGATAGTAGAGAGGTTCCCATTGAATGATAGGTTTAAACAAATAGTAAGACACATCACCTGTCACAATTAACTTTATACTGAACACGTCTTACCCTGGGTATATACCAATCAATCTGATATCAATACCACATTAATTCCATGTGGATATGCTGGAAATAGTATGTCTATAAGGTAACGTAAAGGAAATTTAGTGCTCTGTTCAGTGTTTACTTCATCATAAACTTACTATACAATACTATGATCATATTATCTACATGCACTATGTATTAAACTCATTTATTCTCTAAATAATTAGCATTTAATTCACATGACGATAACTATGTATACCAGTATCATTAATCGCTATACACTTTGTACCTGAGTGTCCTTGAAATCATTTCAATTCAAATCTATTTGTATTTGTCAACAATGCAATTATCTCCCCTGTATTCTGATGAGTCAACTCATACAAACTGTATTGATATGAGTTAGTGTACTGTATTGTCTTGTTGTTTAAGCCTTTAATTTAAAGCCACTTTACACTTTACTGACAAACTTTATATGATCTGATTTTCAATAATTTATTTTCTCTGCATTTATTAGCTTGACAATTAGTTTCGATCTCCAGCCATCTGCAATTTCAAGTTGCATTAAATATTTTCTAATTGTACAACTATTACTTATTTATAACCTGACAAATATTAATTTTATATTTGATCAAAAATAATCTGCCATTGTCTTATTTAAGCGTGTTAAAATTGTCAATGTCATACTTTTTATATAAAAAACTTTATAATTGACCTTTATTTACACTAAATGCTCATTTAAATAAATCGAAATAATATGTCCACAAGATAACCTAAAGGAAATCTAGTGTACTGTTTACTACATCATAAACATGCTATACCATATGCCATATTATCTACATGCGCTATGTATTAAATTAATTTATTCTCCAAATAATTAGCATTTATTCCACATTACTATAAAAATGTATACCAGTATCATTAATACATATCACTATACACTTTGTACTGTTATTAAGCCTTTATCAGATTTTGAATCAGTATAATTTTCATTTGTATTTGTCAGCAATGCAATCATCACCACCAGAAGCTGATTAGTTGCCTTATCTTGCACCTGAGTGGGCTTGAAATCAGCTCAATTCAAATCTATTTGTATTTGTCAACAATGCGATTATCTCCCCTGCATTCTGATGAGTCCACTCATACAAACTGTACTGATATGAGTTACTGTACTGTATGTTTTTTTGTTGTTGTTTTTTTGTACATGTATGTTTGTATATGTGTGTAAATATGTTTTTGTTTGTATGTGTATGTATTTATCTATATATAGGCATATACAATCGAACAATTTATATTGATATGAAGCGTTCTATCAGACTTTGGAAGTGTATAAATACCTCTTGTATTTGTCAACATTGCAATTATCTCCCTGTAAAGCAGATGTGACTAAACTCATACCAACTGTATTGACAATGTCTGACACTGTTTACTTTATTTTACATATATTTTATCTTGCACTTGATTATCTACCTTACACTGCTGATGGAAACTGATGTGACTTATGTGATTCTTATGTGATGTTTCTATTGACAATCTGTTTTTAGGGCCAATTATATAGAGTGTGATTGAATTCAGTCCAAGTCAATTTAGCTCATCATTGAAGTGTAAAGTAATTGACCTGTTTCACACCACACCAACATTAACAAATCTAGTAGACCCGTGATATATTTTTATTTTTGTATTCCTTATATGCCTCTTATACCTTTAGCCTTTAATTTATAGCCACTTTACACTATACTGACAAACTTTATATGATCTGATTTTTAATAGTTTATTTCTCTGTATTTATTAGCTTGACGATCAGTTTCGATCTCCAACCATCTGCAATCCAAGTTGCATTAAATATTTCCAATTATACAACTATGAATTATCTGTAACGTGACAAATATTAATCTAATATTTGAACAAAAATCATCGGCCATTCTCTTATTTAAGCGTGTTAATCTTTACATAAAGTATGTAAACTTTTATACCATTGTAAACAATAACTAATACCATACAATTTTAAGTCTAAATATATAAGTAAGCTACTAAAGTGTACTTATCCAACGATCTATCTTTATTCTTTATGAATATTTACTATTAATACCCATTACACTATAGTAAAAAAAACCTGACTGGCGCTGCTCTCCACTACAGAGTGTATATAATGCATCTAACTATTAGTTGCTTACACAAATGTAAATATGAATTATTCTTGTTATTGTATTTTTGTTTTTCAACTATTTTTGATGTAAATATTTCTGTTAAAACACCCTACACACGTGATATATTAACCTTAGCTCCTAATGATTAATAACGGCGAGACTGTTCCATTCCCGAGTCACAGCTCATCACTACCTTTCGCTGGTGAAAATGTCATACCTGAACCTATCCGTATACCATCCCATATTACCAATAATTTCAATCTGGACTTTTTAGAACAGCTATGCTTTAATCCGATAGATCTAAATGAAAACGAATCTACT
>JARFOD010151619.1:0-12462 GCA_031763545.1 Mopalia muscosa | reverse complement strand
AGTCCACGGTGGACCGACATATAAAACAGAATGCTTACTCTGAAGTTAACTTAAGCAGACTCTTCCATGGGTTAGGAGTTATGAAATAATTCAAAGAGTGACGAATTTTGACATTAATCTGAGAAATTGACAATGATTAGTTATATGGAGGCATAAACACAGACCCGTTTAAATATCCAATTTTGGAGTGTATTTTCCATGCATTATGTTAAGAGGAGGTGTTTGATGAAATTCTACTCTCTTCAGATTAAATTATGCCATGTAGTTCAAGCTGAAGAGATCCTCCGGCTGAGGAGTCAAATTTCCATAGACTATGTTAAGGACTGTTGTTATATTAAAATGTACATCTCTTCAGATTGAATTATATATACCATGTAGTTTATTACGAAAGAGACACTAGCTAAGGAGTGTATTTTCCATGCAGTACTTATTAAAGAGAGGTGTTTGCTAACATTCTTCTCTCTTCAGAATATCCTCTGGCTTAGGGCAGTATTCACCCAGCATAAACCTTCTGTCCTGACTTACCCCCGCAGGAATATTAATTTTAAAATATAGCTGAACACAAAGTTCCAGCAGTTGCAGGCATCTTCCTGTTGTTCTGGTGCTCTTAGAGCTAAGATGCAATAAGAAGTGGATCTGTTTGTGATGTCTTTTATTACATCCTGATATTGTCTTGTCTTGTGTTTGTTTGGGGCCAGTGATGTTGAGGGTGGTTTTCTTCACCCCTTGCGCTGGCACACCGTCACAAGTAAATACCCTTGAGTATGATGGTAAACCCTAATCAGACTAACAAAACAATCCATGGTATTTCAGCAAGGTAAAGTGTTGTCATAGAAGTAAAATACCCTTGAGTATGATGTTAAACCCCAAATAAATATCGGTTCTCAACAATTGTTAAGCTTGCAACGAACAGCCATTGCATACTTTAACATACATGATCTTTTGATGGCTGCTATGTTCTGTGTGTTTTGAGAACCTTGAATGGACAACTCCTTTATTTACTTCAGTGACTAGTTCACTTTATTTCAACCCATCTTTAATTATTTAGCTTTAAAGAATTTTAAAAAAAAAATAAAATTTTAAGAAAAAACGTAATATATTTCTAGTAACAGATTTCTGCTATTTGGGTATTGCCTTGAAGATTCTTAACATAAAAATATTTGAGTTGATGAACACACCCCACAGTCACATGCTGCATTAACTTCAGTATCAAGGTACCTGTATAGTGGCTGCAGTCAAAGTGTATAATTTTGGTCAAACTTCGTTGCACCTGCTGAGGAAACCAAATCTGAACATTTTACGCCCTCTGGCTAAGGGCAGTTGGTTTGAAGCATAGCAGTACTGTCTGTACTTAGCACTGGAGTGAGATTAATTTCCCAACATTATAAAAATGCTTCACATCATTGTTGTGTTAGTGTCAATTATTGTTGGAATACACTGCTGTCAAATAAGTTAAATATCCTTAAGCATGGTGTAAAACACCAATCAATCTATCGTGTTACAAATTGGAAATTGTTGTATATTTGATGTATATCATTTAGCAATAAAGACATTAAATTCAAAAATATTGGTATTAATAATGCATGTTATGTTAAAACGAGGCAGTAATTCAGATAAAAAGCTTGTCTGAGGTCAGGGGCTGGTTGCTCAAAGCACTATTAAATTTAACCCTGTATTAGATGACAGCAGGGCATGTTGTAGGTCTATCTCTAACCTGGTATTATCGGCTAATACTCTTTTAAGCAGCTGGCCCCAGAACACTAAATTAAAGATTATTGTAAAAACCTTATGTGGTGTAAAACCCCAATCAAACTTAAGCATGCCAAAATCATTCTTATTCTCGAGCATGAGAGATTTGACAGTTGATTTGTATTGTAAGAAAGCAACCATATATTTTCAGAATGGTAGTTCTTTGGGCAATTGGTTCTAAGAAAAATGTATTTTTTTGTGAATACGTTGGGTTTTTTTTCTCCATTACCAAGGAAATCTCCAATATAGCCCTTTTATCTACCAAACTTTTACTATTATACATATTTAAATACTGTATACTTAAGAAAACAATGAGAAAAAATACTTTATTATTTTATCCAAAAAATAAATATTGTACATAATTCTAAAATCTTGTTATGTCTTATGTGTTTTCTTTGTTGTTGTTTATTGCGTCTACCTGCTAGCCTGATACAAGAGCTGTTATAATGCATCCTGATTGATCATGAATAACAAGGAATATATTATGATATGTCAAAATAGCCAAAATTAGATAATAAATACAATAATTTAATTTAAATCCCAGCGTTGATATTAATGCTGTGGTTCAGTGGTAACCATGTTGGACCACTGATCCTCCTTCGACTCAATGTCAGAGGCCAGGGGTGGCTCTGATGGTCCCAGATCGGTGTAGAGGCGTTCTGGTGATAATGGCAGACCTGTCTGCCCCATATATACTGGAGTATTCACTAGACTTTATGTTAAATACACCAAAATGCCATCAAAATACACTCAGAAATTAATATTCTGTACTATGCTGTACCACAAAAATACACAAAATGATAAGAAAATACTCATAAAAAAATTACATTTTATATCAATTTTTTCAAGGGTGGCAGGTCTACCTGCCAAACTGGAATATTTTGTACGCAAAATTTATGTTGAATACACCAATATGGCAATAAAATACACACAAAAATTAAACTTTAAAATCATGCTGTAAGATAAAAATACTCTTAAAAATATATTTTTTTCACCTAAATTTCTTACAGGGTAGGCAGGTCTGTTGTGGTGGGAAGTACAAAAATCAGCAAGGTGTGCTTTCTTGTTTCCTTGTTATGCCCACCCTATATGTATAGGTACAGCGGCCTGTGCATGCGTCCGGAGTATCTTGTCCGGACCATAACGCAGTTATTATGTAGCATGTCATTTTAACACTTACACATAACATTCTTCTCTATATGCAGATGTGCCACATGAAACTTTTTCCGCTAATTTATGCAAATTTCTGCCTTAATTATGCAAATTAGCTGTCTGCTGTCGAACATGTCTTGTCCGAACCATAACTAGGTTACTATTCAACGTATGACTTTGAAACTTTCATAGAACATTATTCACAATATTGGCATGTGCAACATAAAGCTTTCCCGCAAATTATGCAAATTTCGACCTTAATTATGCAAACTAGCATTCTGTCATCCAACATATCTTGTCCGGACCATAACTCAGTTACTATTCATCGTATGACTTTGGAACTTTCATAGTACATTATTCACAATATGGACATGTGCAACGTAAAACTTTTTCCATTAATTTATGCAAATTTCGAACTTAATTAGCTGTCTGTCGTCCAACATATCTTGTCGAGACTAGAGTCTAGTTACTATTCAACAGGACTTTGAAACTTCCATAAAACCATATTCACAATATGGACATTCGGAACGTGAGACCTTTCCTGCAGATTTGTACAACTTTTTCAACTAATTTATAAAAATTTCGACCTAAATTATGCAAATTAGCTGTCTGCCGTCCAACAAACCATGTCTGGACCATTGTTCAGTTACTACATTCAAGCAATCTATGATTGCTTCTTTTCTAGTTCTTTTCTCTTTCAGGAATTGGTACATAAACTTCAATATTTTTCGAGAAGAATAACGGAATTTCCTTTTCATGAAAAGATAGGATTTCCCCCATAGCCGTATTATATGTAGTCTCGCTAAACCAGAAGTCTGGTTTAGAGAGGCTAGATTATATGCTACACACGGCAATGGTGCCATGCCAAGAATGGTCGGGATTTAATTTTAGCAATAGCGTTTTTAGATTAAACGATTCTTATTTCAATACTTTCAATGCAAACAAGACAATTTGTTTAGTCTCGTCGCATAGAAACCTTCATAAAATAACGTATACATTTCATGAGGCGGATATGGACTTAATTTGCCGTTCCCGGGCACGATTGGGTATTTTATGATACCCGGACGAGCTTATATCCTGTGGGATATAGGGATTTTGGTTGCTAAGGATGCGTTTTATTTGACATGAACGGACCCATGGCACTTGAGTCTATAGTTACAAATTAAGATATTGTTGTTGGCCATTCTCTAAGTGTGCGAGGGTAATTTTAGCCCGCCCTAATAATTAGTTGTGTCAATAGTTTTTGTCAGTGAGCCAACATCATTTTCACTCGATGAGAAAGCGTGCTCGAGTTCCTCAATACATCCTGATCGACCCAAAGAGTGCTTCTTATGAAGGTGGGACGCGTCCTCATTTTCACATTTGGAATTTATAAATACTTCTGAAATAGTATCGCGATTGACACAGCCTATATATACATTTTCTAGCGGTGAAACTAGGAGAATTTTTTTTAAAATAACCGCTGTTAAAATGTCTGCTTTAATCTTATGGAGAAATTTTGCAAGATTTAAACAAATCGAAAGTCTCAAATCATTATTTCATAGGTAGGCTATAGTGTAAATTATAGGCCTAATATCTCGTATTTAAGCTAGCATGGGTTGATAGACGTTGTTTCCATGGAATAGCCCTAGTGGTTTACGAACTATGGGGCTACCTTTAGGCGATTCAATTTTAAATGTTATAATTGTGATTCCTTGTTTGTCTCTAGGGACGCCTTCGGTGATTTTCATTGGACCATAATATGCCATTAAATGAGTGAAATATCTTTAAATACTTCGTTAATTTCCAAAATATTTTTTTTTTTTAATATCATCAGCAGCAATGGTATTGATATTGCATTCCGTATGTGGATTTTGTTTGAATAGGGTGTAACGTCGTACTTAAGGTTATTTCACTCACATGGCGACGCGTGTCATGCAGCCCTACCGGTGAAGGAAACCATCCTCAATGCCACTGGCAACAAAGACAACCAAAGGACCAAGCAGATCAACTTCATGTTGCCCCTTAGCTCTTAAACCAGAGCAACATGATATCTCTCCGGAAATAAAAAAAAATATAGCTGATGACCAGTCGATTCACACAATGATGCATAAACGGTCGATTTGGACAACTTCACAAGGAATGGTCGAGGCGGCGGGCAGTAACTATACTGTCGATTGCCAAGAAAGTTGACGGTTCGAAACTTGAGAGTCTGACAGCATGCACAAATTTCTTAACTAGAATCTGGTATAATATATAGTCCGATCATCGGTTTTCGAACGCTTAAGGAAGTCACGTGACTGATTTAAAAGCGTCTTAATTAACCTTCAGACAGGTCTCTGGAAAAGCTGTATTCTTCAAGTTATTGACCAAATACTGGTCTTAACATCATTTTGTATCACAAAATCACTGAAAAACAAGCGCAAAAAATGTAATGTTCGAAAACCGTTGCTGTTCGAAAACCGGTGATCGGACGATAAGATGTCCGAAACAAACGAAAACACCCATTTCCGCACAACGCTTGCAGCTTTCTGACTCTGTGCAAGGCGGAGTTTTAGAGGGCGCTTCCCGTTGCCTTCGTCTCCTCTACGCTACAGGGTAACATGGTGTCAGGTCATTGTATTCTATCCTGTATTAGTTGTCTCTCAGACCCGCCTACCCGGTGTGGTGTATTTCGGGAGAACTATGTACACATAATGTATCTTAAATACTTTAAAAGGCCATCAAAATACACATACACAAATTAATAGTATGTACCATATGCATGCGGTAAAACAAAAATACATAACACGGTCAGAAAACAATCCTTTAAAAAGCTAATTTTTTACACATAAGTTTATTCTAGGGTAGGCAGGTCAGGTCTCTGTTTGCTTCCAGTGTTGTTGACGGGGGTGGGAACTAGCACCCCGATAAACGCATAACACAAATCACCAGAGCCATTATTCATTTCTAAAACATGTTTATCTAAAGCTGACGGTTGGCTGTACATTTCTGCCGTGTCATTAACCAATTATTAAATTAAGCTTTGTGGTTCGATTCGCAGAAAAGTCGATAGAAACAGCTTTAAAAATAACACATGATCCAACTGAGCCAGTGTTTTCCCATAATAACAGACGTGCTATGTATATAACATGTACATTGTGTATATTTCCACAGATTTCACGCAATGACACAGAGATGTCCGGTAATTTAAAAGCAAGTAATTGTCTATTTTTCTACATAAATAGATCTTTATTTTTTCTATAAGGACCTCGTTTTCAGTTTTCATGACTTGATGGACTCCTCTTTCTATCACTATCTCATTTTCATTTCCCATGGCTTGATGGACTCATCTTTCTACCAGGATCCCATTTTCAATTTCCATGACTAGATGGACTCCTCTTGCCATTTGGATCTCATTTTCAATTTCCATGACTTGATGGATTCATCTTTATATCAGGATCTCATTTTCAATTTATATGACTTGATGGACTCCTCTTTCTACCAGGATCTCATTTTCAATTTCCATGACTTGATGGATTCATCTTTATATCAGGATCTCATTTTAAATTGCCATGACTTGATGGATTCGTCTTTCTATCGGGATCTCATTTTCAATTTCCATGACTTGATGGATTCATCTTTCTATCAGGATCTCATTTTCAAGTTCCATGACTTCATGGACTCCTCTTTCCTTTGGGATCTTTTTTTGAATGTTATGAATTCCGTTTTCATACGGATCTCATTTGCGATCTTATAGCGGGTTTATAAGAAACAGTAAAAATAACTGATATGGGGGGAAGCAGTTATAAGATAAGCAAAATCGCCACATAGCTAGTTAAAATTGCATACTTTTGAAAAGTCTAAAAAAAATTTAAAGAAAAAAATTAAAATTTGGAGTTTCAGGGGCCTAGCGGCCCCTGGTCCCTTGCATCATTGTGCTGCGATAGTGGCCTCCAGGTACCTATGTTTCTACCTCGATCTATAAACTACGTTAAAAAGGTAGATAACACTTGATGATCATCGCTTCATAATTTATAACACTTCAGAATTAAGATAATGGCCACAGACATATACTTTTTGTAATCCATTCTTGAGGCACTTTTGACATATGAAGATGTTCTGCAGATTTTTAACGTTATATCATCTCACTGGTTATAACTGAATAAGGTCAAATCTACAGTGTTCCCTCTTTAATTTATGAAGTTTGGGGAGTTCCGTTTAATATAGCCCTTTCGTTGATCGGGAACAATCGACCAATGAAAACACGGTATATTAGGGAATCCACTGAAACGTTTACTCGTATAATCGCACGAAGAGAATTTAAGGCATCGCTGTGGATACATAAAGCTACATCATTATATGGCTATTGAATTTGGACCGCTTACTAAATTAAAGATTTCATGGCACGTTTTTAAAGTAGACATTTGTTGTCTGACATCTTCATTTGGATTAAATCCAAGAAACTATTAATGCTTTTCGTTGGGGTTTAGCGCCTTGTCCAATGGGTGTAGGATACCACCCTCAATGCCACTGGCAACACACTTGTTGCCCCATGGCCCCGAAGAAAAAAACCATGGCAACACGAAGCTCCATCCCAACATTGCGTCACAACTGGGTAACATTTACATTTAGTAAGATCTAACGAAAAGGGACATCCCGTTTCGTCGGGAAGAAGCGAAACCGCTGGTGTACTTGAAGTCGTATTGGTCGTTTTTAATGCTGACGTTTTATTTTGCCTATCGATACTTTTTGCACATCACTGTAATTTAAACTAGTTTCTAAATATTATTTTTGAAATGTCAATTACACGTCTCAACGTAACATTGGGTATTTTCTCAGTGGCCCGTTTTGTTCGCATTTAAATGCTTGTCAATCAAACATTTCCACGTCTTGATCGCGCGCCTTCTTTCCAACGCTGAGTCCTCATTCGTCCGGTCGCCTGTCAATCAATAACCACACAAGGCTACTTGACCTCCCAACTTGTATGTTTCATCAAGCTTGTGAAAATTAACAGTTGTAGTTAAACATAGTTAACACTCGCACGTGGCGAAGAGAAGGGCGTTAAAATGAGTTAAATGCCCAGTCGGGAATACTACTGTCACGGGAAGGAAACCGCTTTACCTCAAACCAGTTAAAATAACTTTATGGATATCTGTGTTTAACTGTCTATTTTCTGAAAAAATAATTTGAGCAAAAATATTTTTATGCTGACGTTTGGAGAAATTCACACTAAGACAAATCAAAAATGGATTTATCGCTGAAGAAAGCGATGAGTTACGACATTGACAGTTTAATAGGTGTAAATGAGTGTAAAAGTGAATCATCAGTCAATAAAAACGGATCATCTCCCATCAAAGGTAAGGTATTTTTCAACTTTAGTTTTATTTAGACAATATATCAGGGATGTTTTTTTATTGTAAATAAATTATGGAAGCCGACATCCGTTAAAAAACGGACCAATTATACGCTTCAAAAAAAATTTCTAACGTTTTAAGAAATGTCATCCTTTCGTATGTACAAAATATTTCTAGAATCGATCTTCCTTATGTATTTTACAACTAAAACAATATATTTAGTTTTTTTATTGGATATAATAATTTAACAAATATTTCGCGGTTTTAAAATGTTTATGCTTATATTTGGTATTTAAGTGTTGGCCACGTCAAGTTTATTATACTCCAGCTATATGCAATACGAATTTAGGGTTATTGGTTATGTGAAAATGGTTAAAATCAATAGGCGAGGTGTAAGTATTGCGGCCATGTACTCTACAAGGTTATACGGCTCTTGGGCGTTACATATTTAAAATAATATCACTGCATAACATGGTACTAATAAATCCTTGATTAGAAACAATGATTTAAGTTATTGTTAAATTGTTAATGGATATAACATGAAGGAGTTTTTTGTCTTTAACCTGACGACGAGAAAATTGTGTATATTTCTATAGGTTTGAGGAGTGCATTATTATAAATGATTTTATTTTCGAGCATGAAAATAAATTGTGCTTTATTCAGTTTCGTTTGAATTCAATTGCGTGAAGGAAGTAGATACACTGAACTACACGTATGTTTATAAATATATTCTTGGTCTTTAACCTAAAGGTCCCGGGTTCGAATCCCGGTGGGATGAAGCAAATTTTCATCTCTCTCTTTTTTTCTCTCTTCATTTATTGAAAATATATTTTACATGTTGATGGTTACAACGGAAGCCCTACGATTTTTTCTTAAAAAAGATACCAAATATTTAAGAAACATTTTAAACTTTTTCTAATTTTTCAGTGCATGCTATATAGAATTTTTAAAAAAATGTAAACTTTATTTATTTTTGTACAGGATGATACCCAAGCAGCAATTGCCACCAGGGCTTCTCGGAAATATAAAATACAGCTAAAATTTAAAACATGGTAGCAAAAAAGAATTGTCAAGCATATATGTGCGTTTAACACATATATCACAATTTACCCCTCGCTTCATTGAGTGGGAACAAATATAATTTTACACAATTTATTTGATTGTTAACCGCCTGGTATCTCTTAGCTAATTTGAGAGATATTTGGACTGATTCCAATCTTCTACATATTCTAAAGACGTAGGATCATCTGATTCAAACAGCATCATTTCTACGGCATAGTCTTTGCGTTGGTTTATAAATATGTTCACATTTATTCCGTGACAAATACAAGTATTTAGAAAGACGTGACAAGGGGAAACTCCATTGTGTCGCTCCAGTATAGGTCCCCACTTCCTCAGCTATACAGTGGTTAAACGGTCCAAACTGTGTTGTCGCTGTGCATCAAATTTCGATGCGCAGCTCATAACTTCCATTGAGTAGAAGACTACTGGGTTAGCTCAGGTGTAATATCTCCATACATCGAATTCAATTCTGTTTATTTTTGAATGAGGTAAACACCCCCGTTTTGTTTGTCAAGAAGGGAAGTTACTGGTCCTTCTGCTTAAATTTCAAATCTACTTCCACAACAAAAGAGAGAAAAATAGTGGTACATAGCTATACTTGCATGAAGCAACCGACTGTAAAACAAACCAAAAATTGTATACGATAGCAGCGAAGCTTCCTTTAACCATATGTAGGCAATGCTTTATTTATATTTCACCTATATATAAGTAATGAATTCGTCTTTTATAACCGATTAACAATACTCGATTGTTTAAGCACTTCATTTTTTAAGTACTTATAGCAACTGTGCGTACTTAATATAAATGAACTTATATCTTAATATAAATAAACCGCTTACACCTATCATTACATATATCGGACACAAACTATATTATATATAAGTGTATTCTAGGAAAACACAAATTCTCAGTATTGCATCTACGGCTCATACATATTCATACTACGCTAAACTGGAGATTTGAATTATTCTACATCCCTGTGTCAGTGGGATTGCTTTTTAGAAATATATTTAGAGACGCTGTATATTTTGAGTGTATATTGCATCATGTTTCAACTCACAATTGACCCCCCGGCTGTTTCTTAGTGGTTTACTAATCCTACCTCGATGTACCGTCCATAAGATCGAGTACGTTTGTCGACCCTCAAGTATATGAGTGAATCGTAGGATGTGGCTCCGGTAGTCACGAGGGTGGTTTTTACGAGGTTTCCTCCCAGTTTTCATCCGTAATTAGACCAGAAACAGTGTGAAGCGGATAATACATCGGCATATTTATAAGTGAAACGCCCTCAATTGTGTACGACGTTAAACCCAAATCTAACAAACAAACAATTTTAAAAAAATTTAAAGGTACTTTAAAAAAGTTTAATATTTAGATTATTTCTAGAATGTGTAATATTCTGGTATTATAATTCTTGTGTCAGGAGATATGTGCTAATCAAATGTATATCAAAGCCAGAAAACGGAGACAGGTTTATCATATTCTCGATTAAGTATTTTGAAAATATTAAAAATTATTCGTTGAATTGATGTAATTATCATAGGAAAATGACATTTTTCGCTTTCTCGACAAGAGCTGATATGTTTTAAGCATTTTATCACACTGTCTTTTTCTAGCATTTCGTCACATTGTCTTTTCCTAGCAGTCAGCAGGGAGATAACGAGATGGTTTATGTCAGGGTAATGCCTTGCATTTTTTTTTTTTTTTTTGGACGATAAAGCGCCGAATCATGGTACCGTTCTGCTTTATTTAAGTTTATGAAGCTTCAAGTAGCATAGCTACATTACGACATGCATTTTTTAACGTCGTCCGCATTGTGTACATATAAGCCATATGTTTTGCGTTCCTAACATAATATAGCCCTAAATTAAATTTGTGTATTTTAAATCCATATTAAGAATTTATCAAGTTTACATAAATGTGCGGACTGTTTTCAAGCAGTGTAAATTGGCTTCTGGCGAATAATATGTACGATTTTGTTGTTGTATTCATACGTCTATCGAGCGCAATCGTATTCTCGCAAGAGTTTCTATAGTGGACGAGACTAAGACAACTCTCGTACGTAAAGCCAGGCCATCGCGCATTAATTTCCGCCAATATTTTGGGCAACATATGCCACAGACCATCAAAAAAAAGAAGTGCAAGAGAATGGCTCGAGTGTCGACGTAGGAAGTAGAATCGATTATATTTTTGAATACATTGAGCGTTGGGCTACACAATGCGCTTAGTCAATTTTATACAACTTATAATCAATCATACAAGCTAGCCTGTGATTTGATTTAACGCCATAACATTAAACACCTACAATGTAGAAGGCCGAGGGGGTGGGATTATACAGTTATGTATTGCCCTCTGGCTGTGGGCAGTTAGTTTGAAGAGTAGCAATGCTGTCTTTACTCAGGACTGGAGGAAAATTAACTATCCAACATTACAGAAACACTTCACAGCTTGACTATGCTAGTGTCTATTATTGTTGGAATACACCGCCATTATATAAGTGAAATAGCTTTTAGCACGGCGTTAAACACTAATCATCCAATCGATCAGTTATGTATAAGTGAGAAAGATGCAAATCAAGTGAAATTTAATTTACTTCCTTGAGCCGAAAAGTATAAGCACATACAATAAAACCTATAGAAAATGCATGAAAATAACAATTATAAAAGTGTTAACTGGTTAGAGATAATGGTTAAATCGTTAGAGACTGTTCCGTAACTTCACTTTCATTGAACAAAAAACTGAACTCATTTCCAGGCTATAAAAAAATCATGAATATTTATGTGCATGCTCGTGAGGGGATCATGGTATTTCGACGGTGGCTCAAGTCGTTCATGTTCTCTCCCGGACAAACTAACCCCTTGTCGGTAGAGTGAGCCCACGGTGACTGTCCGTACCTTGCAAGATTGCTTAGCGGGGCTTAGCTAATTCTGTGACAAACAAACAGCTAATTATGTGGATTAGTGGGCATTCACGCTTCACACTTGTCGGAGGGCTGACTGTGTGCCTTGCTAAATAGAGGAACAACACAGCGAATCAATTAACACACTGTGCGGTTGGAACATCTAAATAGAAGGGGGAAAAATAGGATAGCTAAAACGGTTACCCGGTGTTGTAAAAAAAAAAAAGGAAAAAAAAAAAAAAAAAGAATGGCCAGGCGCTTGAATACAACCCGCTTCTCGGGGCA
>JARFOD010151608.1:0-12462 GCA_031763545.1 Mopalia muscosa | reverse complement strand
TCATCAGGCATGGAGACTCTATTCGCAATAGGTCATCAGGCATGGAGACTGACTATTTGAAATAGGTAATCAGGCATGAAGACTGACTATTTGTAATAAGTCATCAGGCCTGGAGACTCACTATTTGCAATAGGTCATCAGGCATTTGAAGTAGATCGAGTCTATATTTGTAGTAGCTAGTCGCCATCTATTTGTAGAAAGTCTCCATCAGGCCTGGAGACTCTTTTTGGTAAGGCTTGACGACTCTGTATTTGTAATAGGTCTCCACCGAGCATCGGGCATGGAAACTCTCTATTTTTAATAGGTCTCCACCGAGCATCAGGCATGGAAACTCTCTATTTGTAATAGGTCTTCATCCAGCCAAATACTCTTCAGCGTATGTGTACTAAACTCTATCATCGGCCTTGCAGCTTGTTTGTAACGAATTTCATCTTTAATCAGATCGGAAACGTGTGTATAGCCTAATGGCTACATCTTCAGAACCACATCAAGTACGTTATGATTTAAATGTCGTTCACAACGTCTACTGCGCACGTATACAGAGTATATACCTTTATCAGGCGTGTAGTTAATGTGTGTGTTATTATATATTCTTTCATGCAGCGTGTATGTACTGTGTTATGGATGTGTATGTTGAAACTATTAAACAGAGCACAATGCTAGTATATGTTATAAGGCCTGAGTTTATTCTTTGCTCAGGGATGAACTGTATATGTCATGATTATTTGATTTCATCAGGCCTGTTGGTAATTGCTATATAGTTTCATCAGGCATGCAGACTGTGTAATGCAGTTTGTGAAGGCTATATTCTTTCGACATACTTGAATCGTATCTTTACGTCAGGCGTGTGTATAACGACACAATGTATATCTTCAGCGTGTGTACAATGACAAAATGCTTTCCTCCGGTCCGCAGTGTGTATAACCTACAAAGACTTAATGCTTTCGTTCGGTTCACAGTGTGTGTAATCATACAATGAAAAAATGCTTCCGCCCAGCCAGCAGTGTGTGTAAACCTTCAATGACATAATGCTTTCGTCCAGTCCGCTGTATGTGTAATCCTACAATGACATAATGCTTTCGTCCTGTTCGCAGTGCGTGTAATCCTACAATGAAAAAATGCTCCGCCCGGTCCGCAGTGTGTGTAATCCTACAATGACACAATAATTTTGTTCGGTTCTCAGTGTGTGTAATCCCCGAAGTGAGTGTTATCCTACGATGACATAATGCGTTCGTCCAGTTCGCAGTGTGTATAATCGTACAATGACAAAATGCTTTCCTCTGGTCCGCAATGTGTGTAATCTCTCCAATCACAAAGGGTTTCGTCCGGTCCGCAGTGTGTGTAATCATACAATGACATAATGTTTTCGTCAGATCCACAGTGTCGGTAATCCTATGACAAAATGCTTTCGTCCGGTCAGCAGCATTTATACAATGGCAACATGCATGTGTTGGGTCCACAGCGTGTGTAATTCTACAATGAGAAAATGCTTTCGTCCGGTCCTTAGTAATGAGAAAATGGTTTTGTTGGATCTGCAGTGTGTGTACAATGACAAATGCTTCCGTGGGGTCCGCAGCGTGTTTGTAATGAGAAAATGGTTTAGTCATGTGTATAATTACTATAGATTATCAAGAGGCTCCCAAGACGTGAATACGACTATATAGCCTGCTTTTTTCAGGCTAAAAGATGGTGTGCAATGACAAAATACCTTCATTGTTTAGTGTGTGTTTGTGTTATAACTGCAACGTTTGGATACTTTTGCAAATCAGCGTTAACTGTGATGTAATGACTGTATGCTTTTATCTAGCCTCTGGCATTAGGGCTGTATGTTCAAGTTGTGTAGTTCGTAGCATGTCCAAAAGAGTGAAACACTGAGTATGTCATTCTTTAGTTAGTGTGGTTATTGCTATAAGTGTTTAGGGTAGTCATGTAAGCGAAATCCCGTTGCCGTTGATGAATGAATCAATGAATCAGTCAATGGATGAATCAATCAATTAATCAATGAATCAGTGCATGAATGAATGAATGAATGAATGAATGAATGAATGAATGAATGAATGAATGAATGAATGAATGAATCAATCAATCAATTAATCAACCAAGCAATCAATCAATCAGTCAATAAGTGAATTAATCAATCAATCAACGAATCAACTACTGAATCAGCTAGCGCATCATTCAGTCGGTTAATTTTCTCACAGTTTTAAAATATTAAGCGGATATATGGAATAATAGTTTAGTCGTGCACCTTACGCAATTAGTTCTTATGTTTTCAGATTACCGTCTCTCTTTTCATATATGGTCACCTACTGCGTAATTCTAGGTAGGCCTGTAGGTCTCGAAGCAGCAGTAAAAAAAAATAGTTCAGGAATACGTAAATGTACTTTGCCACCTAACAGTTATTGGGGAAGCTATCATGTTAATGCTGTGGAATATGTCCCCACGCCTACACATGTAAACCAGAAGGAATTTCTGCTGGTAGAGTTGTAAAAGGTTACTCTACAGGAAACACACCTTTGTTTCTGAGGTAATAATTGTGATCATTTGGGTGTCGTGATTTGTATTTCTTCTTTCGCTGCGAAATATCTATTTCAGTTATTCACTGATTGCAGTTTCGTGACGAATTTTAATCCGATTTCCTAAAGCTTTTTTTTATAAACACAAACTTTTGTATTTACACTTAGTAAAATGTTCCAGCCGTGCATGTTGTTCGCTCTGAGATGTGTAGGCCTATGTACACTAGTCACCTGTTTATGATATCGTACTTTAATACATTATTATTGATTCCAATGAAACAGTTATTATACTTCCCTCCCTCGCTTACCAACCCACCCACACGTTATAGGGAATATATTTTTTACTAAATTTAAGCAAACCGGGTTATGTGTGAATGCATTATCTACATGTCTGAATGCTGTATGGACAGGGAGGTGACTATTTTTAAACACTTAACTGACTGTTTATCCTAACACAGTCAAACAGCGAATGGGGTTATTGACGAGTTGTTTTGTTGACTGTTTGTAATTCTGAAAGGGACATTTGCTGTTGTCGTGGTACGTGGACTATTACAAAAAAAAATTAAAAAGAGGCGTCTGTTGACAAATGGGTATGTTGACTGTTCATGCAAAAAAGGGACAATTGTTGACGACGTGGCAAGTTGACTGTTTGTGATTAGAAAAGGGTCATTTGTTGACGACGAGGCAAGTTGACTGTTTGTGATTAGGAAAGGGACATTTGTTGACAAAGTGGTAAGTTGACTGTTTAGGATTAGGAAATGGACATTTGTTGACAAAGTGGTAAGTTGACTGTTTAGGATTAGAAAAGGGAAATTTGTTGACAAAGTGGTAAGTTGACTGTTTAGGATTAGAAAATGGACATTTGTTGACAAAGTGGTAAGTTGACTGTTAAAGATTAGAAAAGGGACATTTGTTGACAAAGTGGTAAGTTGACAGTTTACGATTAGAAAAGGGACACCTGTTGACAAAGTGGTAAGTTGGCCGTTTAGGATTAGAAAAGGGTCATTTGTTGACGACGTGGTATGTTGACTGTTAGCCAAAAGGAAAGGACATTTATGATAAGATGTTTTTTTGTACAATTTTATCAACTGTATATTTATTGCAAAAATAGAAAAGTATAGTTTTACATTCAGCCGATTGAAGCTAAAATGCAGACAGAATTTCATTTACTAGGGCTTCTTGTAACAGTTAAGCTTATGCAGCCTACAGCCTATGATCGATCACTGAGTGGCGTCAAACATCCGACAAACCTAGTCACTCACTAACACCTGCTCCTAAGGATCTTACGGAATTTCTCCATAAGCTGATTATCGGTCAGCCCAAAGTTAAAGCAGATGTTTCTAGCGGATTCTTACGTTTCATTTAAACGTTGGATAACCAGGCATAGTTTCAACCAATAAATGATCTATTCAGAAATGGTATTATATCATGATTAAGCATAAGAAAGATCAGTGGAATTATTACACTACACAGGCATGGGGATGGTAAGGTCATATTGTAATGTGCACATCGGTCGACATCATTATATTCCTTATACCAATATGTAAACGCGATATAAAGTTGTCTGGCCCTTTAGAGTTAAATTCTCGTCGGCTGGTACTGTTATTTATTGAGTGAGAGAATATGATATTTGTTCATATAGGTATACAATAAATATTGGTTTGTAAAATAATTCATGTTGTTTGTGTTACCATGTGTCGTACTGCCTGTACTGTTTCTGTGTCGGTGTTTTCTCTTAAATAGCAATGACGTGTGTGGCTTACGTATCCGCTGTCATCCATTGTTATTACCAACGTCTATGGATTTCATTAGAGTTCCATTCCTTGCTGAAATTAAGGATGCTAGTAATGTTCAGCTTCAGTATATAGTATGGCCATGGATGCACATTCGAGTTCTTATCGAGCGTCATTGTGTCGTGACATCAGAAGAAAGGTTAGGCGTATCTATTAACGAAGCCATCTGTCAATGATTTCCACTGTTTTTCTGGTCATGTCACCCAGGTGTAGTAGCGTATCATCTGATTGTTTGACAGTTAGCCTATACCTCCAGTCAGAAGCCAGCTGGGTTTTCCAAACTCTTTTAACATGATGAATACGTTCACAATATTCTGTGCTTGAATACGTACCGTCTACCAATTTTATTTGTAGACGACAACAGTTGAATAGATATGTTATTTATAGTTATCAATGAGTATCACCATCTCATCTTATATTTATTAGAGAAATGTATTTTGTTCTTGACTATATTATTATCAAAGAAATAGACGCCGAAATACGCCGAAATGCTTTATGATGAAGTATTATTGTGACAATAATACTTCATCATAAAGCATTTCGTTCCCTTCAAACATTAACATTTCGGTCCTTTTAAACGTTAACATTTCGTTCGGTTAAAAAATTAACACTCCGTTAGTTTTTTAAATCAATATTGGATAAATTTTGATACCTTCAACGGTCAGGACAAAATGTGACTATAATCATTAATCTGAAGACAATTACCTACAGCTGTATTATGTACTTTATTAAGTCCAGGTCAGTGGATTAGAATGGATGTTGTAAGGGGGGTTATGTGCTCGGAGGTATGATAGGTCTTCATGGATGGTATACTACTTAATAGGATCTAGAATTAAACTAAACTAAGAATCCGTCTAAGGTCTACGAAAATGTTTCATAACATGAGCTATGACTATTGATAGGAGGCCCCGGTTTGTGTGTTTGTTTGTTTAAAATTCATAATAAAAATATTTGGGTGAAAAAAATCTTGCTGTGTTAACTCCATATAAATAATTTATGACACTACTATTTACTGCATGATTTCTCGGAAATATTAATGGAAAACAATCCCAGCTGTCTTAAAAAAAGACATGATGTGAATATGTTTGAGTGATATTTTGTCACTACAGGTACAACAGACAGTACACGGAAGTTGGTATCCACTACTGTGTGCTTTAAGTCAGACTATCATTAACTAATACGGTTGTATTTCCAGGTATATGCTGAGGCGGTGAACGGGGCTATGTCCAGTCCAAGTCAGGTAAGTCTATTAAATTGTAGGTATCCATACTTAAACAGATTATGGTCTCGTCTGAATTACATGATATAGAAATCACAGTTTGTTACCCGTTTGACAACAGTGTCCATAATACCTGTCATCCCTTGGGTGGTTCCTGTCATTTATAAGGTTGACAGCAGTAATATATGTGAAATAACAGATACTACGGTTTTGAACCCTAAAAAAACAAACAAACTCTCTTTTAATATCTAATATACACTTTTTTTAATAAAGAATGGTTCTTTGTGAGTTCTTTTTAAAAGGTTGAACCATCTGTATTTAACCCTAACGGCAAAAACGTTTCTTTAGGAAAGATGGAGCCAACTACCTTATATACAACAGCGGTTTTTGATATAATAACAAAGGAAGAAATACTCGGAACAGTTTCTGTTGATGATTCCATACAGAACCATAAAGGGTTCCAAAACAGCCATGACTAAGGAACCTTAAAGGGTTCCATAAGAACACTATTTTACTAAGAGTGTACAAATGTGTATATTTGTTTGTCTCTTAGGTGATAATTGTCATACTAGATATGTAGTTTGCCTATAGTACTAGGAAAACCGACGTGTGTTTGGAAACTCTGAGAAATTTCCCTTACCTTTGAAAGGTTTATTAGCTAAAGTATTCAACGCCCACACTTACACAAGTTTGGTCGCCGACATAGCGATAAAAACTCTGGTGACGTTTTGTCGCAATACGCGGATTTATTGATTATATTTACGCCTTGTATTTGTTCGCCTATCTCAGCGATTCCATTTCGTTGAAGTTCGGTTCGAGTTTCCGACAACCCACGTCAACCAACATAACTATTTACACAATCTGGGGTTAGGATAAATGACGACGAGGTTATATTCTCTTACACCTTCAAGTATTTTGTAATTAGCTATAGGATCTACTTCAATGGTCGTTTGTTTCACTAATATTATTGTCCAGTAAGTGTTGTACTTTACATCGTTCGATGACATCAAAACCTGCCATTGTTTACACCCTCAGGGTATTAATAATCTGTAGAGACTATTTGGGAAGGGACTATATACTTGTAGGAGAATATACAAACAGCTAGTATTTCACACCCTCTCTCTCAATGTGTTGTTCTTTCACTTTTTGTCAACTCTGAGAGCGTACTCTAGATAAGATAGCCTGTAGTAAACTTGGGATGCAACATTATTAGTCCCGAGGAACTTAGGTTTGGATGCCGTCCCCCGGGTTTGGACCTTCATTCCAATGAAAGTCGTGCTTTAAATGGTTACTAATAATGTTAATACTGTTGAGAAAAATAGACCATTTCCAGATGAAAAGGTTTCACAAACGTCTGGAAAGTCTCGTGATATCCCTATTCAGACGTTTACTGGACGTTTTATACTTTCCCTACATTTAATTTACCTTTAATTAATTGAGTAAGACTATCTTAAGAAGGGGCATGCTTCGCCGTGCCTTGGGTCTTTTCGTGATACCATATCAACAGACTTTTAGGGTATGGTTTATATATGTTTTGGAGGCATTGTTTATTATTCCATGGGCCAGTTGCTCGAACGACGATTAGCCGCTAAAAGCAGATAAAATTTGCTAGCACCAGGATGAAGATAGACCTACAACATGGCGTTCCGTCATCTAAAAGAGGATTAAAGTTAATAGGGCTTCGATGAACAGGGCCCTGGAGTAAAATATTTTTTTAAATAATTTATTTACTGACACAAAGAAACCTTCGGGAAGGGTTTTATCATTACTTTTTTTAAACATATAAATTGCAGTTAATGGCAACATAAAATCGTTTTAAATACTTTCAGGAGCACACAGCCGTGTCGGAGACTGGCGTCAAACCGTACATCACCTTTATTATTCTCGTTGCTGGAGTTATTGGGGGTCTAGTTATCGTGGTCTCAGTCATTCTCATCTGCAAGTATTGTGTAAAAAGGAAGCGAGTGCTCAGAAGGTATGTCGATCTAACTATTATTTAACCAGTTTATTTCTTTTCTTAAACTTTTACCAAAGCTCAAGGCCAAAACATTTATATAAATTAGTGGAGAAGTCATCTTTAACTAGGACATATAATTAAATCAAAGACGACACGTGACTGTTATCCTTAGAACACAGAAAGGAAACCCCTAAATCAAAAGGTTACACTGCTACAAACACAAGAATACATAAATCCCTTTGATCTATATAGGTCAAGATATCGCATAGTTTGGTCAGACAAATGAAAGTGAGTATTGAACATCCTTTTATTCAACCCTTACAACATCATTGTCGCCATTCAATTCTATGCAGCTATTTATTGAATTCAGTCAAAGAGACCGTTATCTTTTATTTATTGTCTAAAACAGTCCGGGCCAATCTGAGACAACAGTAGGTCAGTTCCAGGTAGCGATGAAAGAGCTCACCTGGATAACAGAGCCCGGGAAGCCACGTGGAACAAATCCCAGGTGAACAAAGTGGCCGTGATAGGTCGATTAACATAGATACGCTACCGATTTGTTGTCACATGCGTTATACCTGTACTGTATCGGTGATAGATTTGTGTGGAAAGTAGGGTGGGCCAAGTGCGTCTGAAGTCGACAATATATGACTATATGAAAATAAACGTGATATAATAAATTAAAAAACGGGTTTTCTTTGAAATGAGACGGTTTGATTGGCTGGTTGAACACCTATTAATTTTTAAACGTTCACGTCATATAGTGTCGACTTAAGAACCTCTACTCAGGTCTAAAATTTTGACTTTTTTTTTTGCCTTCCTGAAACCTTCTTTTTATAATCTTGATAATGCCAAAAATTTTACCCAAAAATTCAGTATTTTAGAACAATTTTTTAGATTTAATTGTAAAATGCGTGCTTCAAAGATTATGTATATCGAAGGGCGGAAGGGATTAACGAGATTATCTCACCTCCACTGAATACCTGCTGACTATTGCCACAAACCAATTAGCGAAAGGCCAACAGATCAATCCCCTGACCGTTTGGGATATGTATTTAAACTGAACAGTAGTCTTGGAGAACAAATGATTGTTGGTGGTAGAACATACATTTATACAGACTCCTCATGGCCCCAGTCAGACTCCTACTGATAGTCATTAACAAAGGTGAGAACAAAATCTGTGAAACCGACATCACTCAAAGTTCGGAGTTAAAACTGCCATCTAAAGACATTTTTAAACAATTATGTACTAAAACAATTAATGCAATAGATAAAACTATATTTCGCTTTTTCATTCATTAAAAAAAAAACATGCTGTTTATTAAATTTGTTGGAGTAATCTTAAAACAATCTCAGTTTAAATACTTGTCTACAAAGACATGCAAGTTTGGAAAAAAAAAATCTCAAACTAACTGAGAAAAATGAAAGTTATAAACAAGGGTCCATTTTAAGAAATTATTTGACGTTTTTCTTTATAAATTTCATTATAAATAATATGACATTATATGTAGAATCTTGAAGTCCTCCCCTTTCTAAATATATATAATGTTACTATAATCATCCTTTGGAAATACCCACACAAGTCAGGAAAAGATAAGAGTCGCTTTTTCTTCTACTGACTAGCGGGCCTTACGACGCACTTGGTCCACCATAGGAATGTTTACTGGTTGGTGAAGGTGTAAACGCTTGAATTCCAAAAGTCTTATCAGAACGGAGAAACTGTCAACTAGCATGTATCACAAAATTACCGTTCAAAGGGATATTCCAATGTTACATAGCTGGTTATGTTTCTATTTCGTTTCTATGTACATACATAGCTTATAGGCCTACATTCTCTTATGAAGGTCATGACGCGTTGTGTGCACGTCCTTGATCTATTGAGAAGCCTAAGGCACCAGGAGGTCATTCCTAGACGTTGTTTTGTCCGATTCCAGGAAACGGTGCTTTGGATGTAAAAAATGACAATGGCCGCTAGATTTGCTTGATAAGCCCTATATGAACTTAGCTGAATGGTTATCAATAGAGCCGGGATGGGGCCGGTCATATTGGTTAATGTGTACCAACTTTATAAAATGGACATTTTCTTCTTGCCTACTAGTGTTCTTCATTGTAGAACTTTTATGATGCTACACACATGCTAGGTTTTTAGAAACATTCAATCCTAGTAGCACTGTTATGACATGATGCATCTGATAAGCATCACGAAAACTCAATCCTGCAGCACTTTTCTGACACTACATTATTCCGAGATACTCATTTCTGAAGCACTTTTATGACGCTGCATTAATCAGAGATACTCATTCCTGTAGCTATTTTATGACGCTACATTATTCAGAAAAAACTCAGTCCTGTAACACTTTTATGACGCTACATTATTCAGAAATACCAATTCCTGCAGCACTTTTATGACGCTAAATTATTCAGAAATACTCAATCCTGCACCGCTTTTTATGACATTACATTATTCAGAAATACCAATCCTGTAGCACTTTTATGGCGCTACATTATTCAGAAATACTCAATCCTGTAGCACTTTTATGACGCTACATTATTCAGAAATACCCGATCCAGTAGCACTTTTGTGACACTACATTATTCAGAAATACCCGATCCAGTAGCACTTTTGTGACACTACATTATTCAGAAATACTCATTTCTCTAGCACTTTTATGACGCTACATTATTAAGAGATACTCATTCCTGTAGCACTTTTATGACGCTACATTATTCAGAAATCCTCATTGCTGTAGCACTTTAATGGGCTACTTTATTCAGATATACCCAATCTTGAAGCACTTTTATTACGATACATAATTCAGAAATACCCAATCCTGTAGCACTTTTATGGCGCAATATTTTTCAGAAATAATTATTCCCATAGCACTTTAATGGTGCTACATTATTCAGAAATACTCAGTCTTGTAGCACCTTTATGGTGCAACATTATCAAAAAACACTCAGTGCTGTAGCACTTTTATGACGCTACATTAGTCATATATACTATATTAATATTAAACATGTATTAAAGATGGAGCTTATGTATGTGTTTATGTCTGCTTTTTCTCAGACATCATGCATGATTTCAACCACAATTTGAGTAGGTTATATTCGGCGGTTATGTTGAACAGAAGGAAGACGACAAAAAACTATTCGTACATGAACAGTACTCATAAATACACCATAGCCTAAGTAAAATGTAAGACCAAAGTAAACAACAGACTACAGTTGGCCAATATTTTACATTTCGTATGACCATTATTAAGGACAGGACGAAGAGAAATGCGGGGCGGAGATTTGGCATTTCTGGTGTTCCTGCCACTGTTATCGATCATCCCTGGTTTGAGTGCAGGCGAACAAACAGCATGTGTACTCTGTTAACTCACAGTATGATTTGTTCGCCACTCACCATCGATTGACTGCTGTCAGCCATAGCTCTTCTTATATCTAGGCCATGCACACGTTGTGCAATATCTTACGGACCTATTTCCGCAACTACAGTCGCTTTCTTGAAACCTTGACCTTGTTGAGGATAACCTGGGGGCAATGTCAATGACCACGATGACAGGACGGAGGGAAAAACACGAATGTGTTCTGTCCATCTATCTATATATCCTTAGGTTAACAATATGGAGGGAATGTTAACTGGATCAGATCCTGCCATTTCAGTTTCATGTCGGAGGGCTGTTATTGGCTAAAGTCATCAGACAATCCTATTCCTGATATTCATTGAGTTTTTGTAAGGCTATATAAACTGGGAACTAGTTTCGTGTCGTTTCAGAAGAACGCTTTAACATAGTATTTAAAATATACATGTGTCTTTTTAATAATTAAATTTATTAATGTTTATAAACGATTCAACATTTTTATGTGATCCTGACATGCAAACGAAGTACAAGCAGGGGTCGTCTAATCTTTCGTCAGTCCACTATATCCTAGTCAGCATTAATAACCAATGAGAATGGGAATTACTTCTCATCTGTGGGGAGGGCGTTGGATAAGTCACCCTGGACACATGAACATGTAACAGCCTACAGTTGACATTTCTCCGATGTTGTTGGCTCTATATTGTGAAAGTCTCCATACGCCCACACATAGCGGCTATGATCGTAACCGTCCGCCTCTGTTCAGTCCCCCACGCAGCGAGATACCAGAAGGCTCAGTTCAGACATGACGTGCTTGATGGTTTTGGACATTCTCATGTGCTGATTGGTGTTATAGTCTTACGGATAAGGAATCTATTGGTGAAATCATGGCTTTTAATAGCACAACATAGAATACAAGTATGATCGAACATTAACAAATGACAGCATCAATCAATCAATCAATAATTCAATCAATTATTAGCTTGAATCCCAGATGATCTTATTGTAGCTTTAGTAAGGTTTACAGTTCTTCTCTAGGCTTCTTCTACAGGCTTTGGTTGTCTCGTTTAACGTGGTCCTCTAGCGCTTTGCCTTTAATATATTGCCACTGTTCAGTCTCCATATATAGAGTATGTAAATAATTGAAGGTGCTGTGGATCTGTGTACCGTCTTGGCTCCTCCGGATCTCCAATCATATAAAACCAAGCCAAGTACAGTACCTGTTACAGAGCAGCGCGATGCTCACAACCATCGGCGTAGTCGGGAGAACAACTTTCGTCTTCTATGAATAGTGAAATAAACTCCGGTTGCCATCGAATGGTTAACAAGCGAAACATACGGAATATTAAATATTAATATTCACCTCGGCTTCAGGACCAACGTGTTACCGTATACTTCCAAACACCTGAGATGTGTTGTAATATACCTGGCAATATACGCTTAGGCTTTCTTTCATAACAATATTGGACAATACTATTATAAACCGGAGTTTGTTTGACTATTGAAAGCAGACATATTTTGGTTATTGTGACTAGAATTCTGCTAAACACTGTTTTTTTAACAAGATCGTTTTTTGGATTTGTTATATTTATAGGATAACACAACATCAGCTCCC
>JARFOD010151597.1:0-12462 GCA_031763545.1 Mopalia muscosa | reverse complement strand
ATAGTGATAACAAGAATGGTTATGGGCCGGCCGGACGGACGGACGGACCACGGAGAGTGATGAGAATAGCCCACAGTCAGAATGACTGTGGGCTAAAAAGGTTGTAGTTTTGTTATTTGATCTACAAAATATGTCCAAAGATCTAATCACATATATATACCACATGTAGTGAGGTGTGATGAACTTACCCCCATCTCCGGCACTACCACCTCTTGATTTTGCTATGGAATCTAATTCGTCAAAAAACAGCACACATGGGGCAGCAGATCGTGCCTAAAAAGCAATTTGTGAAAAACAAATGTGATAGATGTTTGAATACATACAGTTAAGCCAACTTCTCATCTCAAGCGTGGATTACATTTATGTGACAGGGACCCAACGCTTGAATTACTGAGCAGTCACCATTTATCTCTACAGGATAAGACAATTAAATCTCCATCCTGTGGTAAGGGTTATTCAAGATGATTAACTTCAGGATTGTGTAGAAATTCCAAACAAAATGTGTCCTTAAATAGCACATAAGTTATGGTTTTGTGTGCTTCTGATAATCAAATAATACAAAAGTTAAAGTGAAACAAAACTATTGTTAACCGCGAAATTTCAACTTTCAGAAAATTGGTTTGGATTGTCCATCATTTGTTGCGTGCTTATGTTGTTAAAGCCGATTTGAATTAATTGACTCTCTCTGTTTTGAATTGTTTGGTTGATTGGGGTACTATAGGTTACTTCATCCACATGGAAGTGTGACGGTCCAAAGTGTGAAGGCAACAAACAAGTTGGCTTCTGGGAATAATGTAGGGTAGCTGGTCATCTTATATTATGAGTAAAAATTTCTGAATAATGGCTTTTTTTTTGTACAAAATATTTAAATGCTAGCCTATCAAGCATAATCGTTTTTGGAATACAAATTGTCTTTGGTTACGGACATTTTTTTCTTCCCATTTCAGTGAGATGAACTATAAAATCATACCTTATCGAAGATATCTCTGACATTGGCTTCTGATTCTCCAAACCACATGGTCAACAATTCTGGTCCTTTCACAGATATAAAATTTGCCTGACACTCATTAGCAATAGCCTTAGCTAATAGAGTTTTACCACATCCAGGTGGTCCATAGAACAACACACCCTTTGAAGGAGTCATACCAAACTTAAGGAATTTCTCAGGATGTTCGACTGGGTACTACAAATAAACATACAAAATGAAATGAAAATATCTACCAAAAAAAGCATAATATATAAACATAACACATTTACATAAATGGAACCTTGCATTAAATCTGATACATTCAAAATGAGACCTGATGAGGAAGAATCTGCATACCTGTACAAGTTCTTGGAGCTCTCTCTTGACATTCTCAAGACCTCCTACATCATCCCATGTAACTGTTGGTACCTCAACCGTGGTCTCTCTCAGGGCACTTGGGTTGCTCTTAGACATGGCCCACTATCAACACAAACACAACATTTGGTTAATTTGATGCACTAACCAAGAAGTTTTTCATGCAAAATCAACCACAGATAAACACATGTAGAATCACTATAGCTGCGACATTAAGCTCTTCTTTACTGGACAGGGGTTATTTAAATGTTAGCTGATTAAGCATTGAAAAATGTGATATTTAAATAGTTTAGCATCATAATAACACATTCGCTACCAGGAGCGCCTGTAGGCTACAGGCACTCCAAAAAACTAGCTCCATTTCCCGTGAAATTTTTCGTGAAATGGAATAACCTGATTAAGAAAAAGACATTGTATCTCAAAAACCACAATTTCTTAGTGAATTTCGGTCGATAGAGCCCTTAAAATCGGACCTGTGGATTCACCGTAGGAAGTGTCAAAATGACGAACAGTGAAAATTGTGGTTTTTCTCAGAATTCCTGTGTCTATATCGCTCGATATATTGTTGAAACAACTTGTTTGTTTGTTTGATTGGTGTTTAACGTCGTACTCAAGGGTATTTCACTTATATGAGGGATTGTCCATTTCACACTGTACACAGCCTTATTATGGTGGAAAACCGAGAGGAAACCTCGTAAAAACCACCCCCGCGATTGCCGAAGCCACAACATGTGACTCGCTCATATATCTGATGGTCAAAAGGCGGACGGTAAATCGAAGCATGTTCAGCTCAGGAAGCGCACTCGCTACCACTAAGCCACGGCCGCGGGCTGAAACAACTTGAGAAACGAAATAATCTGATTAGGACCGATGGGAAGAAGATATTCTGTCAAATATTGCGACTGCCAAGTGATTTTACAGACATAGAGCTGCCTGTAACTGGACCTGTGAATTCAGAATTATCGAGGCCAAATCAAATGGATGCCGATATTTACTATATTTCCTACGGTTATTTCTTTATGGATAAAGGCGATATTTTCTTTATCGCAAGAAAACTGTGTTTGACATCTAACGTAAGCTTATCTGTTTTTTTTTTTACTGGACTATTTAGTGAAGAAAACGATCATAAATTAGGATTTAGCTGGACTCTAAAAACGGCAATTTTTATTTACACTGCAGTAGCTTATGCCTGGTTGACCTGTGGTAGTGAATGAGTTAAGCTGCATTCCAAATTTGAACTCTCTATTTTAAGCGCTTTGGCTTCTATACTGTTCACATCCTTATGTAAAAAAAAATGTGATCATGTGGTCAAAAAAGTAACAGATCCGGACTTATTTGTTGCCATGGAAACCTGAATTTTTTTTGGAATGATCCCATTTTCAATAGGAGTGTAGTTTAGCATCATATTAAGCTGCATCCAAATTTGAAGTCTCTATCCTAGCGGTTTGGCTTCTATCCTGTTCACGTCTTCATGAGGGAAAGTTGGAACGACCGGCAGAGTTATAGAGCTGCTCAGTCGCAGCTAAAAAAAAGCCATACCGTCATCAAACCAACTATATTTTACTTTGCCTGCAAGGTCATTTTGGAGACCACTTGTATATAGTAAACATTAACACATATTTTTCTGGAGTTTAAGTTACAACCCTACAAACAATATGACTGGACATCGCCTTTATTCTAAATAACATCCAATGTGAAAAAATAAAACACTGAATTGGACGAAAAAGCATTATTTTCTTTTATCATCTGAAATTTTTCTGTTATAAAAATTCTAATTTATTTGCATGGGGCTGGTTTCACTAAGTGATCTTTAAGCTTATGGCGATCATACTGCCATGACAAGTCTAGGTCTTCAATACAGGTTGTCATGGTAATTACACTTTACATAAGTTAAGATGGCTTTGTGGAAGAGCATTGAGGCTTTATTATCAGCTGGTCCTGAGTGCAGCCTTCGGAATCAACTGTTTATGCATTACTAAGTAAACACAGTATTAGTAAGCATTTAACATGCTGCTCATCGACAGAGCGCTATAACACAAGACTCTACATTACACAATTTAATTGTTTGCCTAGAAAGTTAGAATAATAATTCCTACCCTGAAGTTCTCCATAGTGACTGCAAGAGCATCTAATACTTCAGCATCAATTTGTTCATCTTCCAAATCAATCAAGTCCATTTTCTCTCGGATTTGCTGAAGAGCAGCCTCTGAGCATAGAGCCGCTAAATCTGCTCCCACAAAACCGTGACTCTCTGCTGCTACTTGTTCAAGATCTACATCATCAGATAACTTCATGTTCTTTGTGTGAATCCGTAGAATCTCCAGTCGACCAGTTGCGTCGGGAATGCCTATATCCACTTCTCTGTCAAATCGTCCTGTATAGTAAACATATCGCAAGGTGACAAAACTTCTTATGTTTAGACTGATATTAACTCATCCAAAAAAAATAAACTGGTGAAGCGAACCACAGACGCCAGTAAAAGGAAAAGATTGTTTGAAGAAAAATTTGTTACAATACTCCAATGAATTCAACTTAAAAAATGTGTCATTTCTATCTTCTTTTCATAAACAGCTTTTTCTTGATACTTTGGGAACTTGGAACCAATGCCATCACATTGTACACATGGTTTAGACACTGTCTATTCGAGAACACATTTTAGGAGTTTAATATAAAATCTTTATTACATAATTAAGTTTTTTAGTAGTTATTTGGCATTTGCATGAAGATTTTGTTGTCAGTTAATACATATCATACAAACTTAATTGATGTGTTAGCAGAGAGAAAAGAGAATTTATAAAAACAAACCAAAACGTCTGAGGGCCCCATCTACACTGTTAGGTCTGTTGGTAGCAGCCATCACTATCACATGAGATCTCTGCTTCAGTCCGTCCATCAAGGTAAGCAATTGTGAAACAATACGTCTTTCCACTTCACCATGTGTCTGAGGCAAACAAGAAAGTTGTATTTTTCATTTGTATTGTTGTACTCAATGGCTGGTGCAAGATTATGAATCATCTTTCACTCAAGACCCCAGATTTATTATTCTTGTCTAAATCCTAATCATTATAAATGTGAATTATTAGAACAGAGTGCTTGTAACTTTCAGACATAGCACAGAATTATTTGTAAGTTTGATTGGGGTTTGACATCTTACTCAAGGATATTTGATTTATTTGATAGGTTGTCCACTTCCTTGCTTAACTATGGTGGAAAAGCAAAGAAACCTGTTAAAAACCACACCCACATATACACCTGGATGGTGGAGACGAATTCAAACCTGTGAACAGGGGGTTAGCCAGAAATCAGAATTAGGGTGTCCAAAATGGTCATTTTTCTTCACTTTTCTTATAACTGGGTGTCCAATTTTACAGTTTTCTATCTCCTGCATCTTAAAGTTTCTAAAAACAGGGTGCCCAAATGAGGCAATTGTTCAATTCAGGATGTCCATTTGGACGGGTGTCTGCCTAAGCCCTTGTCTGTGAAGCCAAGAAGGCTGAAATGCTTAACACAGAGACACAGTCGCAGGATGCCAAGATCTGTTTAGAGTGTCTTTATTTAATCTTAAGTTCACTATTCATAGATATTCTTCTCTTCAGGTCTTTCAAAACAAATGGGCCCAGCACATTGGTCTATGCTGTATGCCAATGTTTGTTTGATTGGTGTTTTACGTCGTACTCAAGGGTATTTCTCTCAAATGACAGATTGTCCACTTCACACTGTAGACAGCCTTATTATGGTGGAAAACCGAGAGGAAACCACCCCTGCGATTGCTGGAGCCACAACATGTGACTTGCTCATATACCTGATGATCCACGGGTGGACTCGATTCGGTTAATGGTAAATCGAAGCAGGTTCAGTTTAGGAAGCACACTCGCTATCATTAAGCCACAGCCGCTGGCTATATGCCAATGAATCACACTAAAACAAGGGATTAGGCAGACAACCGTTCACCCGTCCAAATGGAAGCCCTGAAGTGAACAATTGCCTTATTTGGACACCCTGTTTCAATAAACTTTATAACATGCAGGAAATAGGAAAAGTAAGCCCCTGCACTAAAACCAATCTTATCATTTCATTCCTATACTTCATGACGCAAGAGGATGAAAGTGTAGGACTATGCAGCTTGTTACCTTTTCTCTTTTGGGAGCAATTGCATCGAGCTCATCAATGAAGATAATTGCTGGGGAGTTTTTCTCTGCCTCTTCGAAAGCTTTCCTCAAGTTACTCTCAGATTCTCCAGCTAATTTACTCATGATCTCAGGGCCTAAACAAAAACAATAAAATAGTTTAAACAGAACTCCGAAATGTTTATTTGATTTCGGTTTAATGTCGTATTCAAGGGTATTTCACTTATATGACAGAATGTAAACTTCACTGTTCCTTGCCTAATTATTGTTGAAAACCGAGAGTAAATCTCTTAAATCATTTTGTTCACAACCAGTATAGATATGAGTATTGTAAAAAGTATACACTGATATACATATTTGAGGAATTACACTTATTTGACATAGAAAAAGGTCGCTTAATGTTATTTTCATAATCAAAGCTGATCTGCAATTACAAATACATTTTGAAGTTAGACATAAATAAATAAATACCATTGATTAAGAAGAAGAAAGCTCCAGTTTCATTGGCTACGGCTCTGGCGATGAGGGTTTTACCAACACCAGGGGGACCATATAACATTATACCTCGTGGTGGCTGGAAACAGAAACAGTTTTAGATAAATTACATCTTATACTATACAAAATGTCATCATATGCCAGATTTCTTTAAATAAAATTATTTTTTAAGTATGTACTTCTACTGTATAATGGCTCTCTACCGGATTACCTCCCTTTGCCCGGCGCTGTGTTATACAGTAGTTCCGGCTGTGAAAAGTTGTAGGCATTCTGAATTCCCGTTCCAGTGTCTGCACAAGCCGGAACTACTGTTGCGCGAGTAAGAGGACGTAATCCGGTAGTCTCCCATTATACCAGCTGATAAATCCGTTACCTTGACTCCAATAGTTTTGAAGAGCTGTGGATGTCGGAGTGGTAGTTCAACCATCTCTTTAATCTGAGCAAGCTGCTTGCGACAACCTCCGATATCATCATATCCCACTTCATTTAACATTTCTTCTTCTTCCTATCAAATCAACAAAACAGGAGTGTGAAAATGAGCAATTGATTGACAAACATACTTTACACTATGATATATAATAAAAGGCAGATTTGGATAGCGCACTGAATTAAAAGGGATTATTTTACATTTTGCTAACTAGAATGCAAAAAGTTTGTCTTTAATTGAAGAAAAATAGAACCCATTCTTCTTGTTGCAAATTTAAGTCACCCAAAACACTTGAAAGTGACCTGTTTGTACATAAAATTTTTGTTTATTGATGTATAATGAAGAAACAAAGCTCATCAAGTACCCATTCTAGCAAGTCCAGCTAAACCAATTGTTACTCAATTTGGGCACTTCTTCATTTCTTACAGACTTGTGAAAACATAGGAATCTTGTTCAATCTTAAGTCCATTATGAATAAATGTACTCTAATGTGTGTATACTGGAACTTGTCTATTCTGGATTGAGACTGGCTTTTTTAAATCCTACTGCTATATAAACAATGCTAATTGAACATCTGTAATCTGACAGAGAGAGAATGTCATATAGATGTGCCACATCCGTGATGGTCACATAGCCAGCGTGTGTCAGCTCAGAAAGCAGCTTTCAACAATGACCATGTCTTCTTGCACACAGCCGACTACCCTGCAGCTCTGTAAGTGATGTTAACCAACTAAATTTGAGCTTTTATTCATTTTATCAAGGGTTACACTGACTGAGTTAATAATGACAAGCTCTGAGCTTTGGGAGTGACTGGTGGCACATGGATGTCAGCTCAACAAAGCATAGTCAAGTCTTGCCCTTTGCCAAGTCTAATACGGGACTTAAAGATATTAAGCCAGGTTCTGCAATGAACTATGTGGAAGGGATGTTTTCTGACAGTTTAACAGCAATTATGCATTACTTAAAGACTCCAGTTTCTCCCATCATTGTAAGAATTAACACAACTCATTGAATAGATGATAACCGAATATATGTACCGGTACGTCAGATCAAAATCCCAATCCAAAATTGATCACCACTTCTAACAAAGACAACATCGGACAATCACAAGACAAAACAATAAAGTGACAAACAGATCAGCTTCATGTTGCCCATTAGCTCCTTGACCAAGGGAAAAGATCCTTTTCCTCCAAACACTCCCCAGAAATATCCTGATTCCCAACATCTTGCTGTATCTCTAAGGTCACTTATTGGCAGATGGAATAGCCTGCTTGTTTGGCTCCGGTAAATGACAGATTGGCTGTGTGCTGTCCCTTATATCTAACAGCACTTATGCAACATGAAACCTTCTCTAGTCATCTACATTGAAATACAGATGAATCAACCAACTAATATCAGGTACACATAGTTTGTTTGTTTGATTGGGGTTTAATGTCGTACTTAAAGGTATTTCACTTATATGAAATACTCTGAGAGCACCAGGGCAACATGAAGCTCCCTCCAACCGCCCACTAGGTACACAGAGATATGGGGGCCTTATAATATTCCTGCAATGCAGACAGCGAGATTCAGTTTGAAACACACTGTACTTAGCATAGATGTTTAACATTATCATTTAATATTTATGGATATGTTAAGCAGTTATAACAAATCCACATGTATCAGTTTCAACAGCTTGAACTTAAACATGACAACATAAACTGACCTCTCTTTTGACAGGTTCCCCTTCACAGTGGATTACTGTGTCAGGAGCAACAATACAGTAGGGAGATGGATCAGTCTCTATGACTTTGAATTCCACAGCTCGCATTCCACCACGGATAAGGAAAATGTCCCCTTTCTTGACCGGTCTGTATGCTTCCAGAAAATATGGCTTAAGATAAACTTCAAACAAATTTCTGAAATTGAAACAGTAGATTATTTGAAATTTTTAAATCCTTTTACTTTCCCATAATCAGATATTGCTCAACAACAGTAACAAACTAAGAAAGGACAGGACAAGCAAAATGCCACAAAAATAAAAGATACAACAACAGATCGGCTTCTTGTTGCCTGTTAATGTTTAACAAGATTGGTTGAATTGATGTCAAAAGACTCCATTTGAATGATTTGTTAAGTAATTGAGTTCTGTCTAAATAGCTTCAGATCATTCTTGCATCCATGTAGGTTTGTTTGATTGGGGTTTAATGTTGTACTCAAGCATATTTCACTTATATGACATGCCAGCCCATTGGGTGAAGGAAACCACCCTGAACACCACTGGCAACAAACAAAGACAACCATTCTCCATCCATGTAGGAATACTAGGAAAGAGAAGTCAAATTATATATATATATATATATATACACAAGTTGCTGGGGTAATAAACATGCACAGTACACCTGTCCCCAGCTATAACGCGTCGGGGGACAGACAAACGGACCGCGCTATCCGTGAGACGCAAACGTATAGGTAAGCCTAGGCTATATGTACATAGTCATAGTGTGTACAACAACATGCAGCATTGGGCTTCAGGCTTATTACCATCATATTTTACACCAATAATAAACTTTTTATTAAACTGTTTTATGTTTGTTATGTTTAATTATCTATATTAAATTAAAAGCAGATCGCATTTTCAACGAAGGCACAAGCTTGTAGGCTTACTGTTACTACACGCGTACGAGGACAATTTTAAGATGGCGGATGTCAGCATTTTGTAGGCCCTACTTTATTGTTCACATTCAATACTTAAAAGTCCATTTATATTTTTAGAATAGCCCATAATTTGTTTAAGAATAGCAGGAGTTTTATAATTTGCTTGTATGAGGTCTTGAAGACACGGACTACGTTTTGTAACACGCTTTCACAAAAGCCGTAAAACGGTTGACCAGTGTGAATTGAGGAAAGTTCTTTATTTAAATGCAGAATTATTAAAAGTTGTAACTACGGGAGAATGGATGTATGTATGTAGTATGTAGTTGCATGCATCTTCTGCACATTAAATGGACCGGCCGGATTTCTGCGAAAGCTGTGTGAATTTTCTGCATGTTCACTTCATAAAAACCAAAACACATGCGTTTTCCCTGTTTTCTTTAAACATAATTTATTTACTTTCAATAAAAAATATATATCCCATCATAATTTGCAAGCAATTTCCCTGGTTGCAAAGTCAACCCTGCTGCGGTCCGTGGACTCTTGAACTGCTCAGGGCAGTCCGCCTGTAGGCCTAAGACAGCCCAGCTGACTGTGTTTACACGTGCCTGCCGATAAGCGTACCGATAACTAGAAATTGTTATGTAAAGTAACTGTTTATACACTGAATTAAGAAGACAGAAAATTACTAGAAAACACAAATATGTGCATATGTGCTGATTCTAGCAAACAGGATCTGCACTGTTAACGAATATAACATAGAAACATATTAAAGACCGAATACAACAACAACAACACACATAGTGACAAAAAAATTGGGGGACACGATCACGACCGCGTTATAATGCAACACGCGTAATATTGAGGCGCCTTATAGCGGGGGACAGGTGTAGTACATAACACTGGAGCTAACTCAAACTGACCTGACCTATTATGTATATGTCACTGTGAAAACATCCATAGTCCAACTGTGTACGTGTTTGTTTGTTTTCTCAAAAGATATGTAAAGCCTTTCTGACAGCGTGTAAGATGCAAAACAACCAGGCCACATAAATAAATAAAATAACAACACAATTAAATGAGCAGCCATTTGCAGCTTTGTCACATTGTGTAATAAAGTGATCTTGATAAGTATAGCCCAAATAAGGCTGAACTGTCTCAAATGTTGTTTCAGCTTTTAGCCGACGCAGTCCGTCACATACAAACACATGATTCTTCACCGTGCGAGACAAACAAAGGAGTGAGCATCAATCCCATTATAAAATGCTGAATGCATTTGTTATTGAATTTGTGATATTCCGTTCTCAAAACAAACCAACAAACTTCTACATATATGATAATGTTTCATTAAATTATTTTTCTTTTGTATTTGTATTAATGATCTTCAATGATTTTCGTAACCGAGTACCCATTTTGTAATATTTGAATACTATTCAAGTACTCGTTTTGTATATGACACTTGGTTGGTCATATACATGTACGGTCATGTAGCCTAATATTTGTGTACAAATATTACAGAAAGCTTTAACTCTGTAAAAAAATACTTGCTGTTTATTAGTCCTATATGTACTTCTATGATGTAATTTGACGTACGTATTATGATAAATTTATTTTGCTTTCTGGCCTTTGCAATTCCAACAAAGTCCGCATTTACGGATGCCATGCTTTAAACAAATTTTCTTTAAACAAATGCCATGCATCCAACTGAGAATCACATGACGGCACTGTTTGGGGATCGTCTTCAAATTCCACAGCTGACCCTAATAACCTGTTTGTGCTATTTTATTGTTAGTCTCATACCAATGTCCTTTTTGTTATGTTGCATTACTGGCTAAATAAGGATACAATTGCTGCAAAACATAAGCAACTTTTAATTCCCAAATATACCCTAAACCCAATTTGCGTTTATTCCTGGAAGATTATGAACAACGTCTGGCCTACTGCCATATATATTTCCGAGAGACAGAACTTTATGATTGTAACTTATATACTGGACTAGCGGGGCTTATTTATTCCTTTTTTTTTTTTTCAATGTGTTTGATTGGACAGCCGTAGTTTACTCTCGTGTCTAGAAAACATATCCATTCAATTTTTTTTACCCTATAGAATATTACCTGTTTAAAAGAAATATTTTGTATCGCTAAGTTTTGTCAGCCTTGGCGACGGCTGGCGAGGCAAGACAGCATGGTGCAAGACATGCATGTAGGCCTATATTACTTCGGTTCTTTAAGAAAACAATCGCGTTATAGACAAAAAAATCATTTACAGCCTAAAAAAGGAACCGTTTTTAACTTTATTTTCACCATTCGTTTTAAAAATGACAGCAGTTAAACACAGGGGGAAATTTCTCTGCATGTAGTTTACCAAGCAGTTTGCGCACAGCTGGCATAGTTAAGGGGGCGTGTCAAATTTTCAGTTAATAGGTTAGCTATTTTACTATCCGAATACCTTCAAGTTTGTAACCGTTCACGGGTACCCGATTAACCGTTTCAGCACTAATTTATATATACAACATTGGGGACCTTAAAAGTTTCCTTACTCATGTATTACAAAAAATAACTGTGTGTGTTTAATATTAGGTTAAAGGAACCATGTGAAGTAGACCATATGAGTGGAATACCCTTGAGGATGATGTTAAACCCTGATCAAACAAACAAAACCTTGATCATTGAAATGGTTACTTATGCTTGATTGTCATTCTGAGAAAAAGCTTCTCTTTTCTATTATGATATATTTCACCCATAAATCAAAGGATTTTTCTCATGTCACAAGTTTTTGTTCATAAAACTTAAAAAACAAAGTGGAGTAGGTGAAATAAACTACTAACGTTCTGCCTCATTTAGGTTGAAGTGGATAGTATCCACTGATCCACAAGACCTTCAAATCAAACATTATAGTGGTGAATAAATATGATTTCGAAAACATTCGCAGCTCTCCAAGGGAAAATGCATGAACAGTCCTGAGATTTAAGGTTTTCAAGAAAACCCTGGAAATTTGTCCTCCTAAATTTCTCACTAATGTTGATTAGGGGTGTAACGATTCACCGATATATCGATACATATCGATACAGTTGCCCACGATATGCATATTGTATCGTTGGCTTTGAATCGCAATACGTAGGGAAAGGGAGGTAACTCTACATGTCAGAGATTCTCAGAGTAATGGTCACAATAGTGCAGCAGCTCTTGTAATTTGCGGCAGAATTCAGCATTGCCACTGTTCATGCCCCTGTGAAGTTTTGTAAGGGGGTTTTTTCGCCGCCATAACAGCTATAAATAAAATATGACACAAATGTTTTACCCAGAGATAGCCGATTGCCCAGAAGTATTATTCAGTGTCCAGTTTTCGTTACCTCGCGAAAAGCACATTTTCTGCAAAATTGTGTTACTTCGACATTTTAAACTTTTCTCCTGTCTACTCATTTGTTTCAATATGTC
>JARFOD010151586.1:0-12463 GCA_031763545.1 Mopalia muscosa | reverse complement strand
GCTTTCTGTTGCCCTGGTGTTCGTGGAGCTAAAGGGTAATGTTAAGCAGATTTGTTTGTGATGTCCTGTATTTCTGTCTGCCGTCATATAAGTGAAATACCCTTGAGTACAACATTTAACACCAATCAAACAAACAAACAAACAATCTAACCGTTTCCATGTATGATTTTATATGTATGTCAAGTAGACTAGGTAAGTAAACAAGTTTATCTGTGAAGAAATATTTAGTTTATTAACTCTGCTCTATTTCTTTGACAGAACAATGTGTGCCTTGCTTCATAACCTATCCACAAGTGACCTTAATAAACGGGATCATGAGGTATGTATATCATATTTTGCTGTGGGATTTCTGCCAGAAGTTAAATAGGTACATTGTTATTTTTAGAGGAAATGGTGACCATTTGTGCAAAATTGTCATTCTCCAATCATGTATATCATATTTTGCTGTGGGTTTTCTTCCAGAAGTTAAATAGGTACACGGTTATTTTTAGAGGAAATGGTGACCACTTGTGTAAAATTGTCATTCTCCAATCATCTGGTACAATCATTTATAACCTGATATGACTTTGAAAGAATTAAAAAACACATAACAAAACAATTTGGTTTGCTGCATTGCCACTTCTTTTCCCTGCTTCTTTTCAAGTCCCCACTTAGTGTAACAGACTGTTTTCAACCCACCCACACATGTTTATATTTAAAGTAATGTAGTACAGGTGAAAATACTCAAATGTTGATAATGTCAAGAGATTTTAGATCTGAACTGGTAATAATATTCATGTATTAGTAATACAAATTAAATGCACACTGGTACACACACACTTGAAACAGCAATATAATTGTTTACGTGATACTCAGTATCATTTTCAGGACATGATGTTCCATCTTAAACACAGTTTGTATTTTTCTATTATGTTGTTATTTGATACTATCTTGTAGGGTATGACTTCTCTTCATTGGGGAGCATTCCATAACCGACCTGATCACGTAAGGATTTTACTGGAAAGAGGTGCTGATATCTTTAGGGAGGACGTAGACGGCAAAACACCTCTGCACTGGGCAGCTCAGGTCAGTCACTGTTCTTTCTGTTAGCAGGGGATCATAACCTAGAGAGTTAAGGTTTTAAGTAGTTTTTTTTTATATGCCTATATCCTATAGGCGGTATATGTATATTCAATTCTCACGAGTTTATATTTGTAGCATAATAGACATGTTTTCCAATAAATTCGGTGTACTTATTTAAACCCTAAGTAAATGGTGTAAATCCTTGTGCATTGTCATGACTCATGATTTGTTTAAGAGGCATTTAGAAGATGATGTACTAAACATAACACAAGGCTTTATGGATTACAACTTCTAGTTTATTAAGGGTGAGAACGATGCCTGAATAGACATTGAAACGTTGCACCCTTAATAAACTAGAAGTTGTAATCCATAAAGCATTGTGTTATGTTTATGACTTATGATGTAAATCATTCTTTGGAGGAAAAAAATCCTATTTATGGAAGAATTTATTGTGCTGGCCATTAAGAAGGTGCCCTTGTTGGAATCAAAGCCTTTATAGGCAGACATTATGTTCTCACCGAAATTATTAAATATATGTCATCATTACCTTTTCAATCCTTAAATCATTTTTTTTTGTGGGTATTTTTGCTTCCCAGAAAGGTAATGTACAGTGTTGTGAACTGCTGTACAAGTGGAAAGATGGGGCCTTGTTGTTGAACCATACAGATCATGCAGGGAAGTCACCAGTTCATTTTGCTGCAGCTGCAGGGAAGATAGATGTTATCCGAGAGTTTGCGACTGTAGATGATTGTGATTTAGAATCGGAAGACCCAGATGATAGGTAAACATGGATGATCTTACACCACTGACTGATAATAAATACTACCCGTATACATGTATATTAAATGTAAGCCTGTGTATTACACCACATATCACTCAAGTCTATTTATTAATTAAGAGCATACCTGTAGACTAAAGCGATACTTGCATTCCTATATACTGATATACGCTGTACACATATTCAAGAAAAACTCAGGCTTTCTGAGTATTAAATGGTGCATTGTCTAATTCCCTCACCAACACATTTATCTAATACCCCCATACAAGTAAAACTGCCATACAAAGTTTGCTATGAAAGTTATTCATTTTGAGAATTTGCTCCAAATGTATGGTATATTCGTCGATAAAGAATCACAGGTTGCTTGCCTGTATGCTGTGTCAATTCAAGCCCACTTTGCATAAGTAAGCTTGCTTCGGCCCTGCTCTCTCTCACTACATTTCAACAAATGTATACATTATCAAAGATTAACTACATTAGCTCAGGGCTGTCAGCTAATTAAAACCATTGAAGCTATACTCATGTTGTATAGAAAATCTATAAAGACTATCCAGACTATAAAGTCCATGATATTAATCATTGGATTTATATTGATTAACATATCTCTGTTGTGGGATAAATCTGTGGATATATTCGGCCTGCTGCCATGGTCCAGTGGTTAGCATGCTGGACTACTGATCTTCCTTCAATCTAGATTCACTGGGCCATGTCCCCCAGATTACAATCTACTCACGGCATCGAGTCCATCGGTTGACCCTCGGGTATGTGAGTGAGTCACAAGATATGACAATCTTGGGGGTGGTTTTTATGAGGTTTCCTTTCGGTTTTCCGTCATAATAGGGCAAGAAATAGTGTGAAGTGGAGTATGGCGTTAAACCACAAATCAAACAAACATCCTTCGATCTACCACTCACTGGGCCATGTTGCCCAGTCTACCTTGGGTATGTGAGTTACACGAGGTGACCCTGGCAATCTCAGGTGTGGGTTTTATGAGGGGCCATCTTGGTTTTCACTGTCATTATTAAAGTCATGGTGAGATCTGGACAATTTGTTGTCATATAAGTGATTAATCTTGAGAATGATGTTAAACCCAAATCAAACTAATAAACAGATAATAAACAGAGTAACACTGGACTGTCTACCAATGAATCCCCACATGTTCTATATACATAGGCTAACATGTACATAAGAAAAGAGTTTATCTATACCGTTTGATTAATTATTGGTTTATCTGATCTGCATCCCTGGTCATTGTTCCACAAAGCAATCTTAGACTAAATTTATCTTTATTACCATGACACAACAATACCTTCAGTACTGGTTGTCATGGCATTAGAAATGAACATAGGCTAAGACGCTAAGAACATGCCTCTAAAACGAGTTATGCCTCTAAAACAAGTTATTGTGGAAAACGCCACCTGGACCATAGAAAAGTCACCCTGGCAAAAGTATGTCATGTAATTAACCAAATGAATTGTGGTCTACACTAGGAAACAAGTTTCGAAATTGCTGTTAATCTTTCATTTAGAAATAATAAGACATGTATTTGTTTAATTGTTAAGAAGGCTTTCTTACCCTGTAATAACTAACACTGGAGGAATATTTATTTCCCAAATGAGCAAAATGCATCACACTTTTATTGTTGTGATTATATGGGTTGCTATTACTACTATTTACACTGCCTTCATTAAAGCAAAACATTCTCAAGCATAGAATTTGCCCGCGGCTGTGGCTCAGTGGTAGTGCGCTTCCTTAACTGAACATGCTTTCAATTTACCGTTCACGGGTTTGAGTGCGCATTTCGACCATCAGGTATATGAGCGTGTCACATGTTGTGGCTCCGGCAATCACGGGTGGTTTTTATGACGTTTCCTCGCGGTTTTCCAACATAATAAGGCTGTGTGAAGTGGACAATCAGTCTTCATATAAGTGAAATACTCTTGAGTACGACATTAAACACCAATCAAACAAACAAACAAACATTCTCGAGCATAGAATTAAATTTAAATCAATTGATGCAGGAGTTGATTGATTTATCATTCAAACTTATAACTTAAAAAACATGACCGAATTATTATTTAAAAATATTGACCAATCAAGAAATAGAATCTGTGCATGCCAATTTTTTTTTTGTTCATTGTGTCGAGATATAGCTCTAGGCTGTTATCATATGACAAAGGACAAATGTAACCATGTATTTTGACCATGTAACCCTTTTTGTAGAACTCCACTTCATTGGGCTGTAGCAACGGGCCAATCAGATTGTGTGGCCCTCCTTCTGGAGCTAGGTGTTACCCCAAATCCTGTGGACGCTGAAGGTTGCACACCTCTGGATTATGCCAAACAATCAAATCATTTCGGTTAGAAAATTGTCATGTGGTGTATATATATTTTCCACTTCAACTCTCTTTGTTTTATGTGGCCTATGTAGTGACATAGATATGATATGGAGTTCATGTGTTTGTTGTTGATTGGTTTTACCCAACTAGATGTAGCTGTTGTGACAATTAGTATCATTAACACTTAGTTGTATTTTGTTGGAAGGTTAAGTGAGGGGATGACAAATTTCTTAGAAAAAGATATTGAAATCCTTTTTTTTATTCAACTGAAATGAGCCAGATAATAGTAAATACTGGATTTGAATACATGTTTTTTTTTCAGATTCATAGGTGTGTATTATGTGTTTTAATTTTACACCTCTGTCGCGATTACTATATGCATCATAAGATAACATACAAAATTGTACTGGTAAAGCTAGAATTATTAGCAGCATAATATTCCAAGTGTGATATTAATTGTTCTAGTTTTGTCCCTCAGAGTTTCCTTTTCCCCTCTTTTAATACGGAGATTGTTTAGAATTAATTTAACTGGGATGAAAACCTGGTCTATACTGCTGCGTTGTTGTATACGTAGATCTGACAAAATCATATATCTAATGGCATTCATTGGTTGATCAAGACTGGCCAATTGTAATGTTGCTCATGAAACTTGACAAGCAGATGACGGCTCACTCACTAGGTTTTGAAGGGAGCTTAAATTTCATTGAATTTTAATAATCTACTGATAATTCCCAAGTTTATTTTAATGGTTTTCAACCCTTCATCAATAAAAGTCCATCTGTATGACATTTTTGCCATAAACAGATTTGGAATTATTTTGCATTGTTATTAGATTGTGAAGCCTGTTGAAATTTGAAGGATTTACACTGTATAAACAAGAGTTGTCGCCCTTTAATGGGTGTTTTTTAATGGGTGAATATAAACCTTTGCTCCCTTAGGAAACATATCCAATTACATCATCAGACTGTGTTTTATAGTTACTACACTTTTCTTCATCCTTATATCAATGTTATACATTAAGATGTTAACCTAATTAATGCCAAAGTTACCATGTATACAATTTTTCTTATATAACTATAAGGTGTTCAGAGCACAATTTCAATCAGCTGTATTTTAAATTAAGATGATTGATGATATTTTGTTGGGTATATTGCTGTTTATACTAATATGTTTAAAAACCATGCAATGTGGCCATACCAACTCTGCATCAGGAGGCCAGGTGAATTTTGGTTTACCATGTGGTCATGGAAGTTGTATATTTTACCTGAACTAGTATACTCATCCCAGAAGTTTCATTTTGTTTCTCCCAAAAAGTTGAACAAGGAATAACAAAGTGCAAAATGAAAATTGATGACAAAATCCTTTATGTCTACAGACTATGTTTGGAGCAGTTATTTAAGATGGCAAAACAGAGACTGTCTTGGTTCTCAGTGGAGTTCACTATTCTTAGGCTCTAGAGTGGGATGGCTTAGCTTTAGTATACTCAGACTGGGAATACAACTTCCATGACCACATGGTAATCTCATTTATATCAAAATATTTTTAATTTATGATTTCAGAAGAACTTTAACAAAATTTGAAAGTTGTATAAATTTGCTTTGTAATGGGTATCTATGTGAGTTAAGTTTGTCTTTGACTATACACAGACTTTGTGTCTGGAAGGTGGCACTGCATTGAGATAATCAGGATAATTGTAATTTCAACTTAATTTGCATCCTTGTGCCATGCTTGGAGGGAGCGTTGTGTCCAAATGTGCTCAAGCCTCAATTCTCTGAGTGTCATTGTCCTGTTTTGTGACTTTCATCTTTGATGGTTGCTTGTGATTTTAACTGCTTTGCTTCAACCATTGCAATACTGCTGTCATATAAGTGAAATAACCCTAAGTATGGCATAAAACTGCCATCAATCATCAAATTCATCTGACTGTCCTCTTCCTTTAACTGTGCCGGTGTGGACTGATCAAGTCGGAATTGTGACCATGACCACTGACAAAAATTAAGCTGCACGACTGGAGGTGCAATATACAAATGCGCACTAAAGGGCTGATCTAGAATTTAGAATACATTATCAAGTTTCCATCACCCAGTCCTCTATTGAATATTACGTGCTGGGAATGATTTCAAATACGGTAATGGTTGGAAGTCTTGATTGCACACAACTCCTTGTCCACACATTTTATGACTACTTCACATTTAATGAAAAACTGTTTTTTTTTTTGGTTTTTGGTATTTCAGAATGTCAAAGAATATTGGAAGATAGTTTAGGTTTGATTTCCGCAAAGGATTCTTCAGGAAACCCTCTACCTCAGTTTTCAGTGTCTCTTGCAGGTCCAACAAAGAATGGTAACACCTTTGATTTCTTTAAAGGCCTCTTTGGACTATCTTCTAAGAAAAAACGTGGCATTGAAAACGAAAACTCCTCAGACATTTCTAATTCTGACATGAAATCAATGGATATGGCTTTAATGAAAGAGGAATATTTTAGCAGCAGAAATGACATAGAGGGCAGCAACTCTTTACTAGTTCCCGGAACAAAAGGCCAGGCTGCCAAGCAATCTAACAACACCATGGACAATGTGGAGCAGGACTCCACTGATGAAGAAAGGGGAATAACTGAGGATAATCTCAGGACTCACAATGCTCAAACATATCCAACTACAAACAGCGGAACAAGTTCCCCATCCCAATCAGAGTCAGATAGAAAACATAGTAAAGATGATGGCTCTCTGATTTCTGACAGTAGCAATTCAAACATCGTTAAAACAATAGACACAGTTGTTGCATCAAAAAAGTCTAGAGAAAGAGATGTGCTTAAAAGTCCAGTGAGAAAGACGTCTTTATTGTCAGTTGAAGGGGAAAAAATATTGTTTACAAAGTTACCTGTTTCTGGACCCCTATCACCATTGGTATGTTTTATCTTGTTCTTAATAGCGTTGAAATATGTGTTGATGTAAATGAACAGCTCTATTCCAAAACGCGTTAAACGCCAAATTAACAAAAAACTAGTTACCGCCACAGAACAACGAACGATAGAGCCGCGCTCAACATGTTGTATTCTTTTCTTGACAAAACGAGATGCATCCCATTGTTTTAGATAGGTCTTTCTATGCGTTCATTGCAAAGCGTGTTAAGCGCCCGGCCTTGTTCATTGCAAAACGAGATTTCAATATTTTTGAACACATATTAGAATACATGAACATAAAGCATTAGGCCAGAAAATGGAGAAAATTACGAACATTTACATCAGTAAAAAAAAAAAGGTGTTTTTAGCAAATTAATGAAATGGATTTAACACGTTTTGGAATAGAGCTCTTCAAATGTTGCTTTTGTCCAAACTTTAATGAATGACTTCATGTTAGATTCTATGTCCCTATCATAGTGTTACCCACAGGGGTGTCACTGCTTCCTTGAAACACCCAAGAAGTCATTTGAGACACCCTGTTTCAGTCAAATTAAACATGGGAAAGATAGGGGAACTGTTAAATGAGACACCCTGTTTCTATAAAAATGGTTATTTGAGACACCCTCTTTTTGATTTCTGGCTAATACTATGGTCTCTTATTAATAATGCATGAATTATTTGTAATATATTTAGTGGTACAATGTAAGTCATAATTACACCCATTACAAAAGTATGTATACATGGATATAGATCACTCTGCGATGAGCTTCTGTAGCTCAGTCGGTTAAACCGCTGGTCCAGCTAGCAAGAGACCCAAGTTCTAATCTTTAATGGAGGCAAGAAAAATTTGGTTTCTGTTCAATAAATATATATAACTCAGGGAGAGTCAAATGGTCCTGAAGATTCCTGAAGATAAGATTGTAGGGATAGGACTGCCTTGCTGTTGTTGTCACGGACACTTGTCAGCAATGTCAAGATAGTCCTCACCCATTTGGCCTGCATGCGTTCTGATTGAAATAACCGTAAGCAAATAATCCAACAAGAAAGGTATCACTGACAACATCAAAGAGTACGACTTAAAAGGGTATTTAAAATCTTGGCCAAGCAGGTTTTACATCCATATCAAAATGGAAAAAATAATTACCGGTAGACAATTCTTCATTTATGGAGTAGCACATCACAAGACATCAAATACCTTTAACTACTTTGACTGTAAATAGCATTTATACATCTTTATAGATTGATCGTTGTTTTAAGCTATTATATTAAAGTATAATGTTAATCACCTTCTTACAATTAATTCAATTCAATTATGTGATTTGGTGGGTTTTCTCTGTGTTGAGCTACAATTTCCTTGTCAAGTGCTTAAATAAGAAATGCAAGAATTATTTTGTATAGTAGAGAAGGATCAATAAATCTTTGAAATATTTAGATATCACAGCACCATATTGCAGGCTGAGAGAGTTTTCTGCTGCTGTTGGGAGTCAAGGAGAACCGCAATGCTAAGTGGTCACATACCAACTGAACTGCTTATAATTCAATTTGAATAATGTATTGAGCTCTGTGGTTGTCCTTTGAGTTTTATGTTGCCATTGGTGGGTGGACAGGGAGGAGTTTTTTGCTTATTGGGCTTAAAAGAAAAGGCAGCCGATATGTTTGTGAAGTCTTTGTATTGTCCTGTGACTGAGTTGTGAGTTTCCTATATTTATCCTGTGGTGTTTTTGTTTGTTGAGGGGGGTTTCCTTCACCGATTGGGTTGGGACGCTGTCTTGTGAGTGAAATAACCTTAAGTACGGTGTTAAAACCTCAATTGAACAAGCAACTTGCATCTGCAGTTTTTCTCTAATCTGTTATTAGCCATTAACAACTCCCAGTTGCTGAAATGAATATAAGTTGTAAGCTGGTCACTGCTGGCATGAATTCACTATTAAAAGAAAAAAAATAATAAAAAAAAATTTCATATAGTTTGGTGAATTATTGGTTTGTGTTGCAAGCAATCATTTGCATCTCTACATGTTTGTTTTTGCTGAATGTACAGAATGCCTCAAACAGACGGCAGCAAAGACTCCAGCCAATCAGGTTGTCTGCTCGAGAAATGCCTACAGCTCAACCAGGGTTACCTCAGTGCCATCCAACAGAGAAATCAGATCTTGCTCCCCTGAAAGGACCCAAACCACGAACTAGTCAGTATTTGACTCCTGTTCTATTTTCAATTGTTTTATTTTTGTTTCTTTTTAAAATTTGCTGGCAGATGGAATTGAACTTCCTTTGCCCAGGTGCTCTCAAAAAAGGGCCAACATGAAGCAATTTGGTTTGTGATATCTTGGAATTACGTCCTAAGATTGATACCATTCGCCTTGTGAGTGGTTTCTTTCATCCATTGGTCTGGAACACCGTCATATTAGTAAAAACAAACCTTAATTGAGATGGTAAACTTCAATGAAACAAATAAGTAGTATTTTTTAAAAATTTTAAATACTATTGGTATTTAAATAATAAATACTGTATAATATGGATGATGTAGTTATTTGTGTATCATGTGATTCATGTGAGAAAATAGATGGTGCTGCGCCAGGTTTAACCCCCTTCAATGTATCTCTCATGATAGGTCAATGCCACTTTAAAGCATTTGGTTGCATTTGGCTACTGGATGTTTGCCAGTGATACAGAAATATAATTATTCACCAGTAAGCAGCGATTTGGAAAGGGTTAATAAGTGAAATATTTCTGATTACAAGGAAACAACAGTATTATAAACAGACGAATAAATCGTTATGTTATTGATATGATGATAGGTATGACAGTTCATGAGAAGGTAATAGCGCTAAGAATGGAGAAGACAGGTGCCGCCCGCTCCCCCACTCCACCCAGCTGGGTTGACAGGTACAGTTACGTTTATTACATTGTAGTTATGTGTGTGGATTTCCTCTTTAAGTTCATGCTTCTATGTACCAACCATTATTGACACAAAAAGTATGAAACTATTTTGATCCTCTTGAGGCTGGACCTCCTTATAGCAGCAGAAGCTCTGTGGTTATCTTGCTGTACTGTCCCTCCCAGTTATTATGCATGTTAAAGTTACACCTGGAAAATCATGCATCCATGCAACCCACCGCCACGTGATATCCCATGTCTGCTGTGAAATTTTTGTAAAAATTGAAAAAAAATATATATATTAATCGATTAAAAGTTAAATCTAAAGTACATGATGTTTAAGAAGATATTGATTAAGACAGAAAAACATATAGGCATAGGCCCTGGGATATATATTCGAATCCCAGATACCCCTAAGCAATCTGCAAATTAATTAAGATTGATACATGTGTTTCAAGGTTCTTTATTTTAAAATTTTATTTATATTGATGTAAGTTAAGCAAAAGTTGTATTGAAAAAAATCATGATGTTGAATATGGCTGTATAATAGTAAATACCTTGAGTTTTGTATCACCAATGCTCTTTCACATCACTCATTGAGCTGTATCTTTTTATCTTTTTATCTTTCCTCTCTTTAAGGCCCTTTGACCCAATTACACCTCGACAACAGCTTGGTCTAAGTCCTCTTGTCGCCGGTCACGGGGAACAATCCATTGAAACAACTTCACTTTTTACTTCCCCACGGGATATTCCCTACCGTGGAAGTAAAAACCTTATGAAAGGTACCAAAGACATTATGCTGAGTGAAAAAGCTCTGAATTCTCCAAGAAAGGGCTCTTTTCAAACGGACCGAGGAAACAAATCTCCATCTCCATCCAGGCTGAACAGTACACAGTTATCTCCCTCGATATTATCAGGTTCACCTACAAGCACTCCACAGAGTTATAAAAGTAACTCAGGAAAAACACCTCCGTCAACAACTGGCTCTTTCTCTAAAGAGGAAAGAAAGCAACTGGATAAGCAGCTACAAAATCTTTTATTATGACAGAAAGTGATAATTTACATAGATAATGTGAATACAAATGCAATAGTATAAAGTGTTTAAAAAAATTTAAGCTGTTTGAAAGCTTTGCTTGTTGGATAACTAATTTCCATCAGTGAAAAATCCACAACTGTAGTTACTCCTTATAAGTTATTATTATTATTTTAACTCTGTGTAAAGTACATGTATTTTGTTTTGTGTGTACCGTTAACTTATAAAGATGGCACAAAATCAAAATTGAGTGGTATGAATTGATTAATTGTTTTGTCGTTTAGACCATAGTTAAGAAATTGTGATCATAGTGGATTTCTATAATAGGGTTTAGGCAGGCACCGGTTACCTCCCCTGTGATGCATTTAATTGCCATTGACAGCATTGTGATCCTAAAGAGGATGCTCGCGTGATCGCTACCATGGTAACAGCTAGTAAGAAAGGTTTTTCCGTTTCGATTTCCTGCCAGTGATAATAATTGATGATAATATGTGAATGAGTATTACATGCATTATTTTATTCAACTTCACAACTACATGTATATTTTTTAAGGCTTGGCTCCAATTTAAATCAGGCCAAGGCAATAAACCTTTTTTCATAGTTCCAGCAAACAGGGATGGAAGAACTGAAGAAGGGCGATTTCGAAAGCCCGTTTGCTAACAGAAATGACATGGGTGCGAACATTTATTTTTAGCAAAAGTATTGTCAAAAGCTTATAAATGAGTGCACGCCATACTTAAGAGACACTTTGGGAGCCTTAATCTGAAACCTCTCGTGGCAGAAACTTGCCAGTTAATGTGTATTTTTTACATTTGTCCAATGTGGTAGAAAAAGGGCAACGCTCAGAGCTTCCTGAAGACATTTAAACTTGGCAAATAGCACTTATTGGATTTCCTTTAGGTAATGTTCAGGTTTCAGTCCCAGTGTCCATCTAAAGTAGACGAGAGAGCACACGGGTCTCCATCAATCCCGGGTAGTTTTCTCTTTTCTGCGATGTTTCCCCCTGTTTTCTAGAACATTAGTAAGAGAGAGTGAGAAGTGGACAATCCGCAGAATAAGTCAAGTTTCCATGATTATGGAGTTTTTGTTCCAATCACCCGGTGTTCAATTTGTGGAATTCATTTCAATTGCGGCAGTATACTCCAACAGGAAATTGCCGCACCAAGGCAACCATCAAATGTAAAGCTGTTTTGCTCTGTGTGTGGGACCGTTTAGACTCTTGTATGCAGTGCTACAACACGGCATTTGTCATATTTCTGCAGTTGGCCCGAAATAAGGAAATAACGGGTCGTATGTTCGAATTAGATTAGAGCATATTTGTCCACTCTGAGCTAAAGACAGACGATATGCTGTGCTTTTTGTGATTCCCTTGTTTAGTGGCTATTGCACCTGACGTTGCTGCTTGGGGGGGGGGGGGGGGGGGGGGGGGGGGGGGGGGGGGGGGGGGGGGGGGGGGGGGGGGGGGGGGGGGGGGGG
>JARFOD010151564.1:0-12464 GCA_031763545.1 Mopalia muscosa | reverse complement strand
TCACTTTCACATAAACAGAGTTAAATTTCACCGTCCAGTCCTGTATTCACTTTCACATAAACAGAGTTAAATTTCACTGTCCAGTCCTGTATTCACTTGACACTCACCCCCGTGACATTTCCGTGACATTTCATTAAAACAGTCACCCCTGTGACATTTCATTAAAACAGTCACCCCCGTGACATTTCAGTAAAACAGTCACCCCCGTGACATTTCATTAAAACATTCACCCCCGTGATATTTCATTAAAACATTCACCCCCGTGATATTTCATTAAAACACTCACCCCTGTGACATTTCATTAAAACAGTCACTCCCGTGACATTTCATTAAAACAGTCACCCCTGTGACATTTCATTAAAACAGTCACCCCCGTGACATTTTATTAAAACAGTCACCCCTGTGACATTTCATTAAAACAGTCACTCTGTGACATTTCATTAAAACAGTCACTCTGTGACATTTCATTAAAACACTCACCCCGTGACATTTGATTAAAACACTCAACCCCGTGACATTTCATTAAAACATTCACCCCCGTGACATTTGATTAAAACACTCACCCCCGTGACATTTCATTAAAACACTCACTCCCGTGACATTTGATTAAAACACTCACCCCCGTGACATTTCATTAAAACAGTCACTCCCCGTGACATTTCATTAAAACAGTCGCTCTGTGACATTTCATTAAAACAGTGACCCCTGTGACATTTCATTAAAACACCCACCCCCGTGACATTTCATCAAAGCAGTCTCCCCCGTGATATTTCATTAAAACAGTCACCCCCGTGACATTCCATTAAAACAGTCACCCCCGTGACATTTCATTAAAACACTCACCCCCGTGACATTTCATTAAATCAGTCACTCCCCATGACATTTCATTTAAACATTCACCCCTGTGACATTTCATTAAAACAGTCACCCCCGTGACATTTCATTAAAACGGCAACCCCCATGACTTTTCATTAAAACAGTCACTCTCCGTGACATTTCATTAAAACAGTCACTCTCCGTGACATTTAATTAAAACACTCACCCCGTGACATTTCATTGAAACAGTCACCCACGTGACATTTCATTAAAACAATCACTCCGCGTGACATTTCATTACAAAAGTCACCCGTGACATTTCATTAAAACAGTCACCCGTGACATTTAATGAAAACACTCACCCCCGTGACAATTCATTAAAACAGTCACCTCTGTGACATTCATTAAAACAGTCACCTCTGTGACATTTCATTAAAACATTCACCCCCGTGACATTTCATTAAAACAGTCACCTCTGTGACATTTCATTAAAACAGTCACCTCTGTGACATTTCATTAAAACAGTCACCTCTGTGACATTTCATTAAAACATTCACCCCCGTGACATTTCATTAAAACAGTCAGTCCCGTGACATTTCATTAAAACAACCACCCCGTGACATTTCATTTAAACACACACCCCCGTGACATTTCATTAAAACAGTCACCCCTGTGACATTTCATTAAAACAGTCACCCCCGTGACATTTCATTAAAACACTCACCCCCGTGACATTTCATTAAAACAGTCACCCCTGTGACATTTCATTAAAACACTCACCTCTGTGACATTTCATACAAACAGTCACCCCTGTGACATTTCATACAAACAGTCACTCCCGTGACATTTCATTAAAACAGTCACCCCTGTGACGTTGAGAATAGGTTTAGTCAGAAACCAGTACCATTTTGCATGCTGTAAAATTCGGTAGATTACTGGGAATTGTTTGGTCGTCGTTCCGCTAATTACAATTGTATAAATACACCGTAACTATTTAATGACAGCTGAAAATGGATGCAATTCTTTTTAAGGTTACAAACAAATTTAATTGCTCTGAATTTTTTTCTATTTTCTATTTGACCCCTTAACACATTAATACATTTTTAAGCAGCTAGATTTTTCCGTTACGGTGACTAGTTATAGAGATGCGCCACTGGAAAGAAATTGTAAAGCGCCGATTTTCCCCCAAATTGTAATCTGCGTTGAAAAGCTAGTTGGTACGCGATGGTTAATGTGGGCCTGTCTGACTACTCCTGGGTTGCTCGAAGCGGTATTAAATTTAATAGGCTATTACATGACGTCACGCCATGTTTGAAGGTCCAGCTCTAACCCGGTATTAGCGATTTAATCCCGTGTTAGAGAACATAACTCTTTCGACTAACTGGCCCATGTACACGAAATCAATCAGCTTCGCTCCAAAAATTATTTTCTCACAAAGAAGTGAAAATCATGGGTCAGGTGGCGTGGTTTAGTTCGGCGCCATTAATAGGACAAGTAAGACCAAAATCTCGTTTTAGAAAAAGAAAAAATCGGAATTTATCACATGTTCTTATTTGTTTGTGGGCGTTTTATGTAGGATGTGATGGAGGATAAAATGACAGACGTTCGTTTAGTCTTAACATATTGCAAGGGTCAAAATGGGTCATGCCAGACTTTTACATTATTCCCCTTGCAGCAATGCGAGCCAAAAACGTGACAAAAATTGGACTAAAAAAAAGTCAGAAAAGTCGTTTACACATCAAAGTGGGGCGCCTTTGTCAATGAACGTGTCTGTGATGATGTTGGGATTAATAGCGTACGTGTATATTACATATATAGGCTAGTTGTCATCCTGTGTTTAGACCTCTTCTGTCTTATCCAAGAAATCTCCAATCTGAATGGGTCGAGTAAAGAGACCATGTCGGAATATGCTTCGACACTTTCCGTACCGGTACAGTTATCTCGGAGGTGAATGGAAGCAATAATACTACAAGAAAACCAGTAATGTTAACCGCCGGATGTTAACCGTCGAAATCTACCAAAGTACTCTGCGGATTTGTATTTAAAAAATCCACACTAAACAAACCCGTTTCTAGGGTAAAATCAGTTTCAAAGAAAACACTGTTCCGTTTTTTATGTATTACTTGTTGCAAATAATTTAAATTTCGTCCGCTGTAAATATTTTTAAAATAATGTAGCTCCAATGACGTCATCATATCAACACGAGAATAGCCTTCAGACATAAACAATAAACAGGTGGATAACTCCCTTGAAATGAATAGCATTACGTGAGAGATTATTTGCGGTACGGAAATGGCCGAGGATGTTGAGACATGGTAAAGAGACGTCAGCCGACGGTAGCACTCGCAGACTCCTGTTAATCCAGGGTTTCCCGTCTATGGACGCAAGGCAAAAAAGGAAGAGAGGCTTAATGCGACGATCATCTTTTCTGCCTGGCCTCGGGAAGACGGTGGGATAAAGGAAGCTTTAGTGCAAGTGTTAGTTTTCGTTCGCAGAACCAGGTCATAGATAAGTGACCAATTACATAATTTGACATTTGGACATTACAGCAGAAAGTAAAAATGTAAAATATGAGGCAATTATTATCTCCTATTTCGACATAATATTGTCTGCAAGGAAACTTTGAAGTTTTTTCTTTTTCGCGAATATGTCAGCGCCTTGATAAATCCGTAGTATTATACACTTTAAGACACCCACAATATTGTTTCTAGTTGAATAAAGCTGTTAGGCATTATAGATTGTAAATCTATGAACGAGACAATAAACCAAAAAGTTTATGCACAATATTGTCCGTAGGCTCCTACTTATCCCGTCCTAATCTCGATCATGTGTTTCTCACTATACAAACACTGACACAAATGATTGGTAACCATTAATATGTCCCTGTACTACCGCATCTAGATTTCTGTTGTAGGTCGTTTGTCTTGGCCAACGCTTTGTCTAACAAAGATGTCTGTCTTTATTTTGACGCCGAGCCATAAACTGAGTCGCTGCATGGGTTGCGGATTCTGACGAGTGTGTGGAGAGAAGAAATCGGAGCATCATGTTTTCTCAACTATACCAAATAATCACACTGAGGGTAACTAAGACCAGTGCTTAGTCCCTGACACAATATTAAACATTTTCCATTAGACTGACCTGCTATCATTTGTATAGTTTCGAATTTTCAAAGGCTAAGTATGTGTTAAAACATCGAGGCCTAATATAGATTACATCTTAAACCGGAATAAAACAGCGACGGATAGTAATACAGAGTGAGAAGAAGAGGCGATCCCGCCTCCCAAACCAATTCACTGAACATTGTCGGTGTTTATTGAGAACATTGGGATAAATGCTTGTCAACAATGACTCAAAATACAACAGAATAGTGGAGAAAGGGCAACCTGGGTCCAATTCGTCAAAGCGAGAGAATATGCCTTGAGGCTTACTCAAGAGGGAGTCAGTATATTGCCAAGGGATAACCATTAAATGGAATTGGAATTACCTCTATGAAAAACAGGGTCAGCAATGTGGTGGAATTTATTAAAATTGGAATTACATCTGCCAGTAACAAGGTCATCTGTGATTTATAACCTCTGTCTTAATAGACAACACCTCAAATATAGGTTATCATTTTGATAATCATAATTTCGTTTTGAGGGAACGCCGGGTGAGTTTAGACGGTGGAAATACCAATCCATCAAACTATACAGCCGCTCTGAGTTTTACTGAAACAACAAATGGGACATTGCTGTTAACTGGTACACATTTGGTAAAGGGATCAACAATGAAATTTTCCTCTTGTTACGCATATATCTTGTTCGTAATTAATTGACACAAGTGTTCAAGGTCAGGTCACATGAAAATTTGTCCAGAACCATATACATTTACAAGGATGATTTTTCTGTTTCTGTTTGTTTATGAGAACCAGTTGTTGGGAAACTAAAAACTCTGGGTCTGTCTGGACCCATATACATCGTCAGGAAAGATTGTTTCTGTTTGTTTATGAGAATCAGAGGTTGGGAAACTAAAAACTCTGTGTCTGTCTGGACCCATATACATCGACAGGAAAGATTGTTTCTGTTTGTTTATGAGAACCAGTGGTTGGGCGAAACGAACAGCTCTGTGTTTGTAAATGTCGATAAACATCGACAGAACAAACTTTGAAAACCACTGGGTTGGAACCAGAGAACGAGTGGTTGGGGAAACTAAAAGCTCTGTGTCTGTCTGGATCCATATACATCCACAGGAATGGTTGTTTATTTTTGTTTATGAGAAACAGTTGTTGGGAAACTAAAAGACCTGTGTCTGTCTGGATCCATATACATCGACACGAAAGATTGGTTCTGTTTGTTTATGAGAACCAGTGATTGGAAAACTCAAAGCTCTGTGTCTCTCTGGATTCATATACATCCACAGGAAAGATCGTTCCGGTGTGTTTACGTCTGTAAAGGACAAACTTTGTTTGTTTGTTTTTGAGAACCACTGGGTTGGGAAACTAAAACCCGTGAAAGTAAATGTGCAACTTCTCATAACTTCCCACGAGCTTCTCTTAAGAAGGATTTCCTGTGTTGATATACCAAAACTACCAGACAGCAACAAAGCACCGGCTTCATTGAAGATAACTATGGTGATATTAACCGTTAGATCAGAGAATAACATTTCCTGATCAGCATGGCCGGTGGTCAGTAGACTGAGATAAATATTCACTGGCTAATCTGATCACTGGTCAGTGTTCCATACATTGGTCACTCTGAGGGTAATCACCTGCTAGAACTCCCAATAAAGACAGATATCATATTTCTCTTGACGTCCACCTCAATAGCATCGACTGGAAATACTTACTTATGTACATATTTACTTGTTTTACTTCGTACATTTATTGGCTTCAGTTGATTTAAAACAGAAGTGTAAGGGGGAATACCTTTCAAAACTACTCTTGGAATCCGTGATCACTATTTTATACATTAAACGGACAGTTTGGAATAATATAATTATAGACAATCTTGAGTTGCTAACCAATTAACAGTATCGTTTTGGGCATATATCACCGGTATGGATGCGAATATCTGGATAACATATTCATTTCCTTTATCTGTTCAGTAATCTGCCTAAAAAATACATCCTATTAATTTTGGCTCCATGTGCTCATTGTGAAGGCAGATATCTAAAATAGAAGTCCGGCGTCGACAAGATTTTCTTTCTTGGTGACGATGGTTGTGCCATGTTTTAACGTTTAGCGTGGTGTATTATGGGTAATATACATGGCCGCTATTGTAAACAGCAAGCGAAATCTTGTCGATGCCGGATTTTGGATATTTGCATCCACAATGAGCAGCATATGGAGCCAAAATTAATAGGATGTATTTTTTAGGCAGATTACTGAATATCAAGAGATCGTCGACTTGCTGAGAGAAGTGGTTAACTTGTCTGAGCAGAGGTGGCCAAAACCACCCTGAAAGACTATTATTTAACGGCATAGCTCAGCAATAAGGTACGAATGAATAGAGCTATGAAACTAAGCTAACAAAAAGCGACCAACAATGCAACTATTTAGAGGCATAGCAGAATAGGACAATTAGACTACGTGGGGGACTTCATACCATTACCTTGCTTGCTGATGTTTGTTACCTGGCTATATGACAATATCCCACAAATATCTTTTCCCTGGAAAGTCTGTAAACGATATTACATGATACAAAATGCTTGGTGACCACATGCCAGGAAAGGTACAAACACATATCTCGTTGCATTATCTATAGATTAGGCCTGTACACGAGTGTTGTGGTAGAGGGGCTCGGTACCATGTAGTTAGTCTATGTATATGGAGATATACATAGACTACCTATGTGGTACCGAGACCCTGTGGTCAGTTGTAGGTTTAGCCGCAGATCACAGCCAATCAGTAGCGGATTTAAAACTTTATAAAAGGGAGGGGCCACTTCACTATCTAAGCTAAATGGGCGAGGGTCCAGGAGCCGCCTAGTCCCCGGAAGTTCAAGTATTGTGGAGTCTAAAAGTGCCCCATCAGTAAGTCTGATAGGGCAAGGATCGATGTAGAGGAATTCTGCACTAATACGTCATCAAGTGCTAGCATTGATTTAAATAATTACATCCAAGGAATTCGAATTTTATATCTGGGCAATTTGGATGTTTTGAAGGTATTCAAACACAGTGTTGATGTGGCATTTCAAGAGATTGCTACTGAATCTTGGACACACAACTGCCGTTTATGTTGGCAAAACGATAGTCTATTAGTTAAAAATGTATTTTTGTGGTTGTCATTTAAAAGTAAAAGCATCAATACCCAACAAAAAAAGGTGAGGGCCCACCTAGGCCCCGGAAACCGAGAACGAGGCAAGACAGAATGCTAATCTATGCTGATTTTGCAAATATATTCGGGGAGAGAATGCTGATAAGATTGATATTTTATTACTCTTTCGTTTTTAAATAATCGATGTCCAGATTAAATCCATGGGTATTTATGATGTCACATTTTCTGGCCAAAGTTAAGAAACTAGTGACACTTTCAAAACCAAAATCGTTTCTATATGTAGGCCTACATCAAGAGTTTTGAATTGGACTAAATGTATGTATGTAGAGGGTATTATAGAGCTGCTTCAATGTAATCTCGTTATCAGTGTTATGATACGCCCTAATATCTATCAGAACACAAGTATGAGAAACAATAAAAAATAAGCCATGGCTTTCTTAATTTTCCTGTCCGAAAAATATGCCTGGAAGTTTATTAAAACCTCCAAATTGAAGTTCTGCCAAACCAGATGTTGTCGGAATGACACTAAGTACTTTCGTGCAAAGCGTCAACGTTTATCCGGTCATTCTGGTACAAACATAAAATGATTCCAGATATCGGTACTGGCTGTAAATTGTCCTAATCATCCCTAGATTTTTGGCACATTTCATGGACAACGATAAATAGAAAAAAAACTTATCTTTGACGAGAAATAATAAACTAATAATATCACATATACATCACAATATACACACACACACACACACACACACACACAAAACAAATAAAAAAACTAATAATGTAGGGTCCATACGACAATGATCACATTCCAGACATATTACGTCTTCACAGAATCACTGTATAAATACATTATTGTTGCTGGTTTATATACAATTACGTATGGGAAAATGAACAATAACAGTTCTACATATCGACTTTTGCGTCTGATAATTTGCCAACAATATCTTAATTTGCCAAAATAGTGTAGGTCCCTACGCCAATGATCACATTCCAGACATATTACGTTTTCACGGAATTACAGTTAACAATACATAATTGTTACTGGTTTATATATAATCAGGCCGGAGAACAATTATAGTTCTACATATTGACGTTTGTGTCTGCAAAATATCATAATTTGCCCGAATTTGGCCAGTAAAGAATGCTATTCTTGTCTATAATATGATGATGTCATTAAAGCTATATATTATTATTATTATTAAATTACTTACAGAGGACAAAATTTTTAGTATTTACAAAAAGTCATTACGTCAGTATAATAAAATAAGGGCCTAAGTCAGCATTTTTTTGCCAATTTCAGAAGTTTGCCTAAAGCAGCTCCACATAATGAGCGGCACCTTTTGTAAAATGCTGACTGCGAACACTGCTGTTAAACGAAAAACCAGTATTGCCTAAGTCAAACAGGTGGCATGCACATTATTGCATGGCTTTTTTAATTTATCTCAAAATCTTAAAGCGATACACCCGGCTGCAATGAGAATAAATCTGTTGAGAGAACTTGTACCGGCGTCACAATTATTATTTTTTAAAAACGTGTTCCTGAGGAGAATTAAAATTGTTTTGAGCCCTTGTACCTGAAATTGAATGAGAACGAATTTCGTCCGCTAGAGTTGGAGATTGGTTGAATCTATGGCTTGTATCTGCGTAAAATTAGACTGTACTTCAAACCGGTACCTAAGTGAGAATGAACTTGTTACTAAGTAAAGATAAATCTGTTCTTCCAGTTTGTACTTGATTGAGAGGAAATCCGTTCTGCGAAATTTTGCCCGAGTGAGAATGAATCAGTTTTGAGAAGATGGACCTAAGAGAATTGGAATGTATGATGCCATACCCAGTATCTATCTAGCAACCTTATTTCTGATTACAATACCATCTTAGAAATCATGAGAATAATCCAGAATGTACGAATGGTACATGTTTAACATATGACTCCGACACCTACTGAAATGATCATTCTTATAAGTTGCTGAGCTAAAGGATGACACATCTATCACAATCATAGAATTCACACTGGCGTTTTTATTGTTATTTTCATGTTAGTTTTATGACAATCCAAGACGAAACTCCAGATAGTTTAGAGGTGACAAAGATCACTGTGCTGGTATACAGATTTCGGCTTCACGGCTTCTCTTCGGCCGGTACGGAATCAACAATCCGACTTATAATACGATTTCAACAGCCCCAATGTATTTTTGTCCTAAATAAGTCATGATCATCAAGTGCTATCGCCAGTTACCACGGCTCCATTTACAACACCTATCTACATTTTCAATACTATTTTATACACTATATTTATGGCCACAACCTTCTCTCGAGATGTCTGTAGGTTACTCATAACACAACTCGAGAAAAAGGTTTATTTAGAAACTTGTCTCTGGGAGTTATCTAGAACATAAAATTATTCTTCATTTTTAATTGAATTACATCGCTGTGCCAGTGTGATTGCTTTTAAAAATATAAATGTATATAGCCATCACATTGTACATAACTTCCCTACATAGTTATTTGTGGATGTTCTCAGATACATTTTGGTGTAATGTAACAACTGCATGAAGTGGGGCCTATCTGAAACTGGTTAGCTCGCTGTGATGCCGTGTCCTGCCTCTTGAAGTATAAATAACAGGCTTAAACCGATGAACCCGTTTTGCAAATCGCCGAACGAGAAGAAAGCTGTTTCAAGAACTTGTACCAAAGGTAGAATAAATCTGTTTGGAAAACGTGTACGAGGGAGACAGAGAAAATGAATCTGTCAGTTTGGGAACTTGTACCAGAGAAATAAGAAATCGGTCAGTTTGGAACTTGTACCAGAGAGAGAAGAAATCTGTCAGTTTGGGAACTTGTACCAGATAAAGAAGAAATCTGTCAGTACGGGAACTTGTACCTGAGAAAGAAGAAATCTGTCAGTTTGGGAACTTGTACCAGAGAAAGAAGAAATCTGTCAGTACGGGAACTTGTACCTGAGAAAGAAGAAATCTGTCAGTTTGGGAACTTGCCCCAGAAAAAGAAGAAATATGTTTGAGAACTTGTACTAAAAAGGCAGAGAGAATGAATCTGTTTTTGGGAACTTGTAAGAGAGATTGAATGATTTTTTTTTTTAAATCTTGTACCAGAGAGGGAAAATGAATATATTTTGGAAACTTGTACGAGAGGAAATCTGTATTGAGACTTTCTACCAGAGAGAGAATTAATCTGTTTTGAGAACTTGTACCACGGAGAGAGAAAGTAAATCTGTTTTGACTACCAGGGAGAGAGTAAATCTGTTTTGAGAATATTTACCAGAGAAAGAATGGGAATCTGTTTAGAGATATAGGAATAGTCGGTGAAAATCAAACCACAATGTTACGATGCCATGTTTCTGAGTAATGAGAATAACGGCTTTTCATCCTTGTGTAAGCCTGTTTTTTGCCCAAGAAGGCCAGCCAGAAGACAACTGGTCCAAGGGAATGGAACAAACTCTCTCTAATTTCATGTGATATTAAATCCTTCTCTCTTTTTAAATCCAAATTGAAGTCTCATGGAATTTCAACAATAACAGACTCAGATGACACTGGTGGCTAATGCATGTATAAGTCAATGTATTTTATTATCAACATTCTTTAGCTAGTTACTTGGCTTCCTCTTTTTCTATCGATGCACATTTTTTTAATTATATATTGTCTTCTGATTGATTTCTGTCAAGCTTGTGCCATGAACTAACTTGTCGCCGACAGTAACGTATATATATGTATCATTTAACCTATAACGGGATAGAACAAGTTCTACATAGGAACGTTATTCCGGCCCTCCTGGATTCTTTTGTAATTACTATCAAATCATGTTTTAAATTTTGTTGGGTGAATGAATATTCAATCAATCAATCAATCAATCAATCAATCAATCAATCAATCAATCAATCAATCAATACATTTGTTTTGTAAATAGCGCAACGTCTCAATATTATACTGTGGGCAGGTGATCTAGCTTATCCTATTGATCATGGGCAACCAAAACAAATGAAATATACGAATGGCATGTCTATCATTTGATATGTGGACTCGAGAATGGATGTCCGAAAGTTCTCGCATTAATTTCGAGTATTGCGCCATCGTATACATTGATTTCATCGGAGCGTTTTACATATAAAAAAAAAACGCGTTTTACACACTTATAAATATCCAATAACATCGAGAATGCAATGTGTGCCGATCACACAGTGAAATAGTAGTTTGTGATAACACATGTGTGCTATGTTCTCCTCGTGTCATAGTGTTTTAGCCATAACAAATCGGATAACCTAGTTCATAGACAACCTTGGGAAGGTTAAATAAATAATTCTTTGACATAGCGCTTAAATCTAGGTTAAGTACTGGGGGAATGTTTTAAAGCACTGAAAACTTAAATCTAGGTTAAGTACTGAGGAATTGTTAAAGCACTGAAAACTTAAATCTAGGTTAAGTACTGAGGAATTGTTAAGGCACTATAAACTGAAATCTAGGTTAAGTACTGAGGGAATGTTAAAGCACTGAAAACTGAAATCTAGGTTAAGTACTGAGGGAATGTTAAAGCACTGAAAACTTAAATCCCACGATTCACTTATTTCTATAAAAGTGAACATGCTTTCAATTTTGAGTTACTTCGGGGATGCCCAAAAGACACAGAACACCTCCCACTCATATATATTATCCTGTGTGTTTTGTCTGTGCAGAGAACAAGCGGAGCATTGGTTAGTCTGAGAAAGCGTGCTTCTATCAAACCAAAGAACAGCCTTTTGTGTCCCATTTTCCACTCAAAGTGCTATCAAAATAACATATATTACAAGAACACCTACCGCGTTAGTGAAAGTTTTACAAGAAATTCGCGATGAAACAGGACTCGAGACGAGGATGTATTGTTAAAGTATATTAATATACCATTTAAGTATTCATTCAGGCCGATATATTCTATCGGACACTTCGAGTTTTTCAAACAATACTGAAAATAATCAATATATTTGATCTAATGAATTCTAAATCTTAGTAGGCCTACCATTGACGAGTCCCAAAATCATCACAGTCATAATTGACAGTAGCACCACGCTTGTTTGTTGTCGAACGTAAAACAAGCCTAGAATAGCTATAGCTGCGACATTAAGCTATTCTTTACTGGACATGTCTGTTGCCATGGAAACCTGAAATTTAGTTTTGCATCATATTAAGCTTCATTCCAAGTTTAACTCTATATCTCAAGCGGTTTGAAGGTTAGTCAGCCGGAGTCTACAAAATGTTCTGAACAGGTATATGTTCTAACTAAGAAAGTGTTATTCCAAAATAACAAAAATACTGTTAATCTTCATTTTCTATAAGACACAAAAATTATTCATTGCTATCAGCTTTGGGAGCTGTGTCACTCTCCTATCAGAGGGGTAGTGAATGTACGC
>JARFOD010151563.1:0-26410 GCA_031763545.1 Mopalia muscosa | reverse complement strand
GGGGGTGTGGGGTCAGTGGTTAGCCAGTGTGCTTACTAAAGCCTACTTCGATGTACTGTTCACCAGATCGCGTTTGCCTGTCGACCAGTGATCGGACCATCAGGTATATGAGCGAGTCACATAATGTGGCTCCGGCAATCACAGAGGGGGTTTTACGAGTTTGACAGTGTGAAGTGGACAATCCGTCGTCCTATAAGTGAAATACCCTTGAGTAGGATGTTAACCCCCCCCCAAAAAACAAACAAACAAACAAACCAATTTCTTCCATGACAGATCCTAACCTTTTTGGTTGTTGTGACAATATTACAGCATGTATTTGAACAAATGTTGCTGCTTTCTAACTGAATTCATCTTCTGCCTCTCAGACACAATTTCAAAGTCTTATAAATAGCTTCTTAAATAGTAATTTTATGGACGAATTTGGGGGCGATTTAGGGTATGTTCAGTTTTTTCTAACTTTTAAAATTTCTGGTTGGTTATCATTTTCTGATAGACTGTATTTGTTTTTTGTCATTTGCTCTAATACAATGGAAAACTGTGATGCTGCCAATTGGATTGGCTGACAATTCTAGTAGAATGCATTTGACACAAATGGCTTATTTGAAAATGATGAATAAGTCAATAAAAACGCTGACTTAACCACCATCGATCATCATTTACAATGTCAGTTAAGAGTCATTATAAATTTAGTATTCTGTAAATGTGCCAACGCCAAATGTGTTTCCATTCCCCCGGGTCATCAGTTATATGATTGGCTGATTTGAATTGGAAGCCCGATTATATTGAGTTATCTGTGTGTTTGTTATGGAGAAAAAAGATTTATTGAAGACATAATTTTCCTGTTAAGAGCTGTTACTATTGAAATGATCGTAGTGATGTAGGTTACCACAATTAAAAAATTAGGAAATCAACTTTAAATCGGGTTTAAAGAACATTTACTGACACTGAGCAAACTTAACGGTTGATAGCCGTTGAGCAGCTAGAAAGAATTTAGTTTAAATTGGCTTTGGTTAGCTAATGCTGTGACGTGTGTACGGAATTAACTAAAAGTTGACAGTAACTGTTATATAGTCACTTAGAGGAACGGCTTTAATCCGGGATGACTGGCTAACTGCCCTCTCTGGATCAACTAATGGTTGACGGCTACGGACCATTTAAGAGGAATAAATTTGTGATGTGGCAAACTGCCTGTAATGATTTTTCTTGAGTTGACTGGAATGCTTTAATAGTTGGTCGTCAGGATTGTATGGATCTCCATTTCGCTTATTGCCCTACATCCTTCTGGACCAATTAAGCGATAAACCATTGTGACTTGTATCACCAAACGTTCTGTGGTAAACAAACTGTATAAACAACGTTTCAGTTACTGCCTACCATAATGTCACAGTTCTCTTATTTGTAGTGCTGCCCTATATATCTTTTGTGATTCCACCATTAATGGTCATTGTGTTGATTTAGCTTCACTGGTCGATGTTATTTTGTATGGTGGAATTTGTTAGTATTACTCAGAGCTTGAAAAACGGATTTACCTTGTCTTTGGATTAACCATAAACTCTCATCTCAGGTAATTAGTTTTCTATAATATTTACTATTTAATACTGCACTGAATGATTCTCTGTAACTGAGCAAGGATTCATGTAGGAAGCTTACCTCTGTCAGTTGGGTTGGTTTTGTTTTGTTTGATTGGTGTTTTCTGCCATACCTACAGATACATGTATTTCACTCACAAGAAGACATGCCTGCAAAAATTATATGAAACTATATGATCATATTCGTTAACAATTCAGGAGGCCCACGTCCATGACGTAGTGGTTAGTGAGTGCGCTTTATGAGTCTTCTTCTACCAGTACCATTATCGAGTCCGTCTGTTGCCCCTCAGGTATATGAGTTAGTCACAAGATGTGACTCCTGCAATCGCAGGGTAGGTTTTCAATTGAAAAAGCCAATACAGGACAATCACAGGCCACAATTAATAAAACCATCTATTCGTTCATGCCACCCCATAGCTCAGTGACCACCAGGACAACAGGGAGGGTTCTAAAGTAATAAAATGTTTTAAGATTTGAGATAATCTTGTTAATAACTTTAAAACTTTTCCAATTTAGGCATTTTATAAAAATAATGCTTTTTTTTCTCAGCTTTTAAAAAAATTAAAAATGTCCTGGTATTGGCTCCATGTAAATGATGTATCTGGTTAGTGCTACATGTAGTGATCATGGTGATACAAATATATCATTGATATTGTATTGATGATATAGCCTGGCATGTTTCCTCCAATAATATTTAGTATTGTTTTAAACAATAAACAGATACAGCAAAATGTTGAGGAATAATAGCTATAGGGATATTCAATAGGTATTGAGGAAAAACAGTAAAAATGATTCTGAGATAACTCACGCAGTGCGTCAAGAAGGTGTTGCACAGCTGCCTTTCAAGCTGTTAAAAGGGGCAACAGATACTGCAAAATGGTGAGGAATAATAGTCATAGGGATATTCAATAAGTATTGAGGAAAAACGGTTCTCCGATACCTCACACAGTGTATCAAGAAGGAGTTGTCCAGTTGCTCTTGAAGCTGTTAAAAGGGGCAACATGAAACTGACATGTTTCTGATGTGTTTTACCTGTCTTGTTGTGGTAACTTTCACCCATTGGGCTGGTACTGTACACCGCCTTGTGAGTAAAATTACCTTAAGTATGATGTTAAATCCCAATAAAACAAATAAACTAATTACTCATTGACAGCTTTAGGCTAAACTAAAAGTCAACTCAAACTGAAAGCAATAAGTTGTGAAATAAATGGTGTATTGATGCAGATTGGTTCATGGCCTCATAAGTGAAAGGGTATTTCACTTATATTTTTATTGTGGAGAAAGACACTTTGGTTTGCCACTATCTAAATTCAAACTCTGACTAATTTCGAACTCTAACCAACTGACGTATAGGTACTTGTACTTACATGCAGTATGATTACATGTATAGCCACACTAAAACACAGCCATATAATGTGAAGTGTTCGCTTAAAACTGATCTGAAATGAATGTTCCTGCTGTGTAAGGCCTAAAAAATGTACTTTTTCCTCAACAACGACCCTATGAAATAGCTTCATGTCTAAAGTTCTTATTGACTTTTGAAAAGACCTTTACAAATTGGCATATTTTGACAGCAAAATCTTTTTTTGTAATTATTTTCTGTCATGCAAGCATCTGTATCAGTTTTATATAATACCTACTGTTCTGTACAATGTCTAAAAAAAAAAAAAATTAAAAAAAAAAGCCTGCCTGCCTAGCCCAATTTTTTTTCCGGGCTATTAGAGGAAACAGCTTTTTTTTAGGCCTTATATGACATGTGAACATGCAACACTCTGTTATCTATAGCCAGTGGGCAGGATATAACAGATTTAACAGTTCTAGTTTACATGGTTTATCCATGTATTTTCAAATTAAAAGAAATCATTAAAAAACATTATTTTGGAGAATTATAATATTTTTTAAATTTTAAATAGATAAAACTGTATAATATGTACTCAGAACAAAAGTTGAATGTCAAGGGAGGAAATGTTTCAAATATATTTTTCCAAGACCGTTTTCCAATTTCTTCTGCAGATCATTTAATTTTGGGAACTTTACAAAAAAATCTAAAATTATAGCTGGCACATCCAACAAATATACCCTTGTTGACAATGGTTTTAAATAAACCTGTACCCATGTGTATCTTTTTTGGAGTTGTAAGTTTACTTAACTTGATTCCCTTTAATATATGTATGATTTTTAAAATTAATTAATTAATTGACGCTCAAGGGTGCTTTAATGAGGGGTTTTGCACTATACAAAAAGGCCTAGCTATATATTTATGCGGATAGTTTAGGCCTGCAGCCATGGCTTAGTTTTCCACCATAATCAGGCAAGGAACACTGGGAAGTCGTCATATAAGTGAAATACCTTTGAGTATGATATTAAAAACCCCAATTAAACAAACAAACCAACAAGGGAATAGTTTAAATTAATTGAAAGTGAAAATTGTGAAATAACCTTGAGCCCAACATGAAACAGACTGATCAAGTTATTATGTTTTTTGTTTTTATCTGGATAAATAAAACAGGACATGTATGTTGGATTCTGTCAAAATGGACGGTAAAACTTTGACTGTACTTGCACTTGTTCTCTTTAGACTTTTACTGCAAGCCTACATGTAGACAAATCTTAAAAAAAATGCCTTGTATTATACAATTGTAATGATTTTATACAGAGGACGTTTTCGGTTTACTTCCTCTGTTCGTCACCTGGTGATTTTTAATAAACTTAGACTATTTAACAATCAGGCCAGGCTTATAAAGTATTAATTACTCTGATAGTACTCATTATGCATGCAATGAATTAGTTATTTAATTTCCTGTTTTGGTTCCCCACTATGATACTACATGTATGCGTATACATTTCTTCAGTATAAGCAGGTATTATAAATATCATAAAAATTCAAATGGAAAAATATCTAATTCAATTTCAGCATTGAGCATAGTGTAAAACATCAATCCATCAATATAGTTGTTGTCAATCCTTATATTAAGCTAAGAATTATATTTTTCATTAATTAGTTATAATTGTTAGAGAATCGACTGTATTACACTGACCTACTTTAATACCTCAGTTACCTGTCTGTTCTAACCTAAATTACTGTCTTACACAGTTTTCCTACAGTCTGATTGAAAGGCAGGTGAGAACTGTGTGCTAGTCACTTATTTGTACTGTTAATTACAGGTGCACAAGCTTGCTATTTTAACTATGGACATTTACATGTTTATGTGGTTTCTGTTACCCTGCTATTTTCACCTGCAAACTGGACGTTTATATGTATGGGTCTCCTCATTTGTCATGTCTTTGCCAAGCCTGTTGACACTTCTACAGTATGACCTTCAAGGGGGTTTCATGTTACGTCACTAGCCTTTAACAATGTTTTCTATAAGTTGTTTTTAGTAACTGTGTCAGCCCCCAAACTCAATTTTAATTGATTATAATGTTAAATTTTGACATTAGAACCCAATTACAAATCACAATTTTTTTTACTAAAATATGTAGGATTTCAAACATATTGATTATTGAGTTTGCCAGGATCATATAACGGTTCACATTAAATGAAAATATTAATGTGAATATGTGACCTCAAACCGTAAAATTTTCATTTTATTAAAATTTAATCAAGCTGCAAGCTACCAGCCCTCCAATGTAGTTCCTGAGTTATAAGCTGCCATTGGCTTTGCTTAGTAAATTTAGTAAAGGCATGGATCTGCTTGTGGGTAAGTCTGGATTTCCCCATGAACAGATTGGCTCCTGTGGCTATAAAGGGCAGTTTGCTAGGAGAGTCCCAATGATGTGGCTATAAAGGGCAGTTTGATTGGAGAGTACCAATGCTGTCTTTTCTTGGCACTAGGAGAGTACCAATGCTGTCTTTTCTTGGCACTAGGAGAGTACCAATGCTGTTTTTCTTGGCACTGGAGGAAGATTAACTTTCTTATATTTTCAAAACATTGACATTTTATGATAATGCTTTTGGATTACCAGTGTGTCTGTTCGCTAACTTTGCTTATGGATGCATTGGAAGGCATCATCACGGTGTATACACAAGCTTGGTCATCCAAGCGCAATGGGAATCTATTGAATACATATCAAAATAGTTCTTTCAATAACACATATGTTAAGCATGTTTGCAGTTGACATGCAGTTTTTAAAAATGTGTTTTTTTAATACTAGGTAGATATGTACAAGCAGTTGTTGTTTGTCTTTTGCTTGGGTACAGAACCCTCACTATAAGGCTCTATGTGAAACCATCCAGCAGTGCATGCAATAGGGAGACAGCCTCGAATAGATGTTATTACTACTGTGTTTTCGAGCAAGGACATCAGTGTCACAATTTAAAACTCCTATCAAACAAATGAACATAAAATTTTGTGTGTTTGTTGTTGTCTTCTAATCAACGATGGCTGTGTGTCCCTTTGAGGTAAACCTTACCTGTAAGCGTGGGGTTCAACAACATAAAACACCATCAGGCAAATAAAGAACTTCCTGTTTTGCTCTCACCTATAATTTCAGGTAAGTTTGATGTTTAGCTTGGTGTTCCTACACTATAAACAGGTAGATTGTCAGGTTGTCAGGCTACATGTACCAATGCTAACCCCTCTCTTCTGATCATATTAAGGCTATGTATTTTTCTTCCACTCTGTGCACCTTTCATGAAAAATCTATTTTTGGAATCCCATTAAACAAGCTTGGGTTGTGGATGTTTTTTTTTTTATTGTCTGTAACGGGCTGAGGTAGTGGCTTTGTAAGGTTTACCTGCCTGGCTGGCTGTAATCAATGTAGCTTGCCTGCCCTCATCAGACAAGACTTCCTACCTTGACCTACTTACTGCTTTACCTGTCTCAGGCAGGTAAAAACATTTCACAATTTCATATTCCACTTTAAAAAGTGTTTTGCTGTGCCTGGACTGGTTGTAAAAGGCTTTGTAAACATTTTGGGATAATACCTTTCAGGCTGTTACTTTGTCCACAAGCGGAACAAGCTCAGGTGGGTCTAGCTTTTACAAATTAGAAGCAATATACACATGTATGTGTCCTTAAAATTTATCTACCTGTTCATGGGTCTTAATTATATAAGAGGGCTTAATCTGTTTAGATTCGTACTGGCTTTACTGTAAGCAGAAAGTGTACTGGTACATGGGTGTCCACAGGATGTAGACAAATACCTGCATGTATTAGTTGATTAACCAGCTTTACGTAAGAGTACAGATAATCCCTGTTTAAACACTAATCCACTCCTACATGGACCTACAAGTCTACACAATTAAGGACATAGGTGTGTGCTATGACAGTGGGTTTTCATGTTGACGATTTACACCTGTGACATACATTATAGAAGAGGTATGTTTGCTTACAGAAATATCTGTATACATACAGTACTCCCATCATGACTAATGGGTAAAAGGGACAGAAGTCAGGAAAGTTGTTAACACTTCAAACTAGTAAACTACACAGGTACTTGGAAGCATTCTTCCGAATAAATACACAAAAATTCACTTAGTTATGGCTGAAAAGATTTTTAATGCATGTTAACAATATTTTACTTCCCTATCAGAGGGGTAACTAGTAGAGTAAATTTGTTTTTTGGGGGGGAGATAAACAAATGGGTACCAAAACTAATATTTAAGCCCAACTTGTTATCTATGTATTATTACAAATTTAAATTTTTTAATAAAATCTGTTCAGATCAACCCAAAATGGGGTAAAGAACCCTGATTCTGGTCTGATAGATTTGTGATAGGAATCCGTGGCTAAATGGTAGTGTGTGCGCTCACTGAACTGAACCTGCTTCGATGTACCATTCACTGGATAGAATCTGCTTGTTGACCATCAGGTATATGAGTGAGTCACATATTGTGGCCCTGGCAATCACGTTTTTTTGTCCAGCACTACTATATTAGGGGGGGGTGACTTAGAAATGCTACTCATCGTCCTTCCGTCCGTCGTTCACAAAAGTTTGTGAACACGCTAGCTTGAAAACAAATTCACCTATTAACTTTAAACTTGGTATGTAGCTTCTGTTTGTTAATACGACGGATGGTTTTGGCGTATTGCATTTCTCCAAATCCCCTTAAACTCAATGGCCGTTATTACATAATTTTAGCATATTCATGTCTGTAGGTGCTGTCAACACAATAAGTAGAGAATAAATTTACAGATTAACTTCAAACTCGGTATGTAGCTTCCTCTGGTAAAGACGGCGGATGGTATTGCATTTTACCAAATTCCATGAAACAAAAAGGCCATTATTTCATAATTTTAGCATATTCATATCTGTATGTGTCATGAACACAATAAGTAGAGAAAAAATTCACGGATTAACTTCAAACTTTGAAGATAACTTCCTGCCTTTAAGATAATGAATCGGGTCAAATGTCCCGTGGCCCGCAGGCTTGGCTCAGTGGTAGTGGGCGCGCTTCCTGAACCGCACATGCCTCGATTTATTGCTCTAGGGCCTTTCAACCATCAGGTTTGTGAGCGAGTCACATTTTGTGGCTCCGACAATCGCTGGGGTTGTTTTAACCAGGTTTCCTCCTGGTTTTCCACCGTAATAAGGCAGTGTACAGTGTGAAGTGGACAATCCGTCATCATATAAGTGAAATACCCTTGAGTACGGCGTTAAACCCCAATCAAACAAACAAACAAACAATCTAAGAAATGAAGATATTAAAAATCTGAATGACCTTTTTTTAGTTTTATATGTTAAGATGAAGTGTTCCAAAAATCAGTTCTGTAGGTGTAAAAACAGCTGAGGAGTAGGCATTTTCCCCAGTATGGTACATTGAAAAATGATAGCAGAAATGGGTAAATGGGTTAGAGTATCCTTAAGCCTGGCATAACACACCAATCAGTCATTCTATCTTAAGGGAAGTATGTGCGAATTATAGTCATACTTTCTTCACTTAGCATTGGAGGAACAATAATTTACCTGCAGCCAAAGCTCATTTTTGCTTATGATTGTGCCAATTTTTATTGTTGTAATACATTGCGTTCATATACATGTAAGTCGGAAATGCATTGGCTTTCTAAACCTCTTCGTCACTCAGATAATATTAAATGCATAAAATAAATTTGAGATATCAGTCCAATTTTGTCTTGTATTTCCATATACAATGAGGAGGCCTTTTCAGAGAATTTGCTATCTGACTGACAGACTTTCTAAATTTGCTACATATTTAACTATCTTAATTAATTATAAGTAACAGTTTACCTGTAAATTGATCAACATTGGACAGGTGTGGATTAATCTAGGATCTATAAAAGTCTTAGTTTGATGAATATGGTGAACAATCATCATTTTTACAATATTTATTCACTTTTTTTCACAAATTAGGGACATACCTTAAAGTACATGTATGCTATCAAAAAGAAATAATATCAAAAACATGAGTATTGTGTTTGTAATGAAGGAATTTAGTTTAACTACGGTATTAAAATAATATAGTTAATGCAGACAACTCAACCATGTGATGCAAGGTTGAATGAAAGTGACATGTATAGAAATGAATAGCTTTGAAAAGGGTTTAGACTATCTCCAAATTAAGAAAGGGGCTGATTTTGTGTTGGGGTCAGGGTTTTTATACCCGTCTTGAATGATTCTGATGATCTTGTGTGGTAGAACACCCCTGTAGACGAGCATATTGTATTAATCCTCTCAAATTTGCGATAAAATGTCACTAAAAAAAAATGACACAGAACCGGCTTCCACGACCTGACGTAAAAAAAGAGCTAATATGTCAACAAACAATTAGATGATTCTCTGAATAAAAAATGAGATAATGTTTATTGAATGTTACCTGCAAATAGAATTAAACACTGAAAAGAATCATTTACAGCTGGTAAAAAGGATATGATGGTGTTATACATGTATATATGATCTAAAGGAAATGACTGTTACATATGCATGTATATATATAACTTTATTTAACGAGGGTAGATAAAGTATATAAACGCAGTTAGTTTTTCAAAAAATTTGTTCTTCCCTGAGGCACTCAGAGAGAATTCAAATAATCCTAACAAATAGATTTTGACAAACAATAGAAGTTAGAAGAAAGAAACAAAAATAATTAAAAAAATAATTAAAAAAAATAAATAAATAAAACAACACAAAAACACAAAACAAATATATAACGAAAAAAACACTACAGTCAAAGCAAAATATAACATTGGAGGGTGGAATTATTTCAATATTTCTAAGAAAAAAGACCAGTTATCACTTATCAGTTAGATTTACTGTGAAGAAAATGCAACATTTTTTATTTAAAACAGTTTAAGGATTGTGAGTTCATTGAAGAGTTTGGCTCCTGTAAACTTAGACTTTTAGTCATGTACTTGGATTTTGGTTCGGGGACATACAGATTGTTATTTGTTATTGATCTTAGGGTTCGTGTGGTGATTTGACTGACTGGATGAAACAGTTATTTTAGGTACATGGGACACATGTTATTAATGAAGTAACCTATAATATATTTTATATAGTGTAGTACTTTAAACATGGTGGGTAAGAGTTTATTATTGACAAGTGTTCTAATATGATTTGATCCGCCATTTCTGTTTGAAAGGAACTTAATAAGCTGGTACATTTAGTCAAAGGATGGTGTTCTTTGGTTCCATTTTAAGTTTTTTTGTTCAGAATTTTAACTGAAGGTAATTTCCCTATAAATGTCACAGTGTTCCAGCCAGGTGACAAAAGTACATGTGCCATCCTTGTGGTCACTGGAAACAAATAATGGCTACAAAAAATATTACTCTCAAGATGTAATACAAAGACGTCACCACAGATAGACTTATTGTTGCCACATGTCATCATTACACCAAGTATTTGTTTCACAGGCCTTTCTGGTATCTTTTGAATGGAATAACTTTGAGTATAACAGAAATCCGAACACAAGGACCTTAAAATGACTATTTTGTGTTACGAACAGAATGCTGATATAAGTTTTTGTCCAATTATCTTGGTTCTCACCAAGATCAATCAATTGATTGATTGATCTTGGCGAGAACCAAGATAATTGGATTGATCAATCAATGTAGCTTTAAGTATTTGTATGTATTGATGATTTTTTTTCTCCTTATTTTCAGAACCACAGTCTGGATTCAAGATAGCCTTTAATATGTTTGACACTGATGGCAACCAAATTGTAGATAAAAGAGAATTTCTTGTGGTAAGATTTTTTTGGAAGTTTTAAAATTTTACTATCATTGTAAACGTCTTGTTGTTGTATCCAATTCGGAAGCCCTTTGGAAAACTTGTGGGTGGTGATGGAACTTCTTGAGCGGGTGCTTTAAAAGCTCAAAAGGAGCACTAGGATGATTCGTGAGCCCATTCCATCATGGTTCGTGCTGCCCTGTGATTGTCTTATATCCTTGTAACAAGTGTCATTGAGGTTGCTTACCTGTTGAGCTCACTTGGTGTCCTTTGAAGTGAAATAACCTTAAATATGGCTTATAACCTCAAACAATAAGCCAAAAATAAAAAATATTTGTGACACTATTTGTATTCTAGTGTTGTCCCCAGTTGTCTTTGTTACATTTGCAATAAAAACATCAAGTCAGTTTTTGTATTGTTTGCAATGTTGTATAATGTTAAATGTTGTATACAGTACTCCTACTGCTCTACCGCCATGTTCTCTAATATTATGTTCTCCATGGTTTCTGCTTGAAGTTTTATTTATGTTTAATTGCAGATGCTTAAGGTTCTTGGTGGATATTCGGTTAGCTGTAAATCATAATTCTCTCCTGCCTCTTCAGTATATGTTATCTAATTGAGTTTTATCTTAACATGTAGCACTAAAAATAATCCTTTTTATATTATTATTGATAATTAATTGTTATTTCTACACATAATATTTTCTAAAATACCGGTACTGTACATGTAGTATCCTCTTTTCAACAGGTTTCCAGGGATGACAATATTTTAGCATAAAAGGGTTATTATGTGTTTGTTTTTCTTAAAAAAAGTTGCTATACTCATGATGAACTTGCTAAGGATTAGAAGGAAGCTCCCTATGACCCTGGTGGTCTCTGAGCTAAGGAGCACATGAAACTGATTTGTTTGTGATGTCTTTGTATTGTTCATCTTGTCTTTGTTTGTAGCCAGTGGTGTCAATGGTTCTTTCCTTCACATATTGGTCCGGCTTGTCACCATTTGAGTGATAACCTAAAATATGACATTAAACCTCAATCAAGAAGACAAACATAACTGATTAACATTAATATATAAAATTCAGCTTTTGTGTTCTTATGAGCTGTGAAATTGTCAAAATTTTCAGTAAGTACGAACCATTTTTTTAAATTTATGAAATATTTTTGTGATATAAAGTAATTTTGTATGCCTTCCTGCTACCTTGACTTACAGGCTGCATAGTAATTCTGCTGGCTGCAGCAACTATTTTTTTTATTCAGCTTTATATCACAGCTGTATAGAAGTCCAGTTAGGAAAAATATAATGTAGGGTAACCATACATTTTTAAGTCAGTACACTGAGTTATCTTGCCAAGAAATTTGTCTTTTACTGAATTCTCTGGTTGAGGAATGTCTACAGGATCGAGTCCTCGACCCTCGGGTATATGAGTGAGCCACACTATCTGGCTCCGGCAATCCCGTGGGTGGTTTTTACGAGGTTCCCCCTTAGTTTTCCATTGTAATTAGGCAAGAAACCATCTGAAGTGGACAATCTGTCGTTATATAAGGGAAATACTCTTGAGTAAATTTTAAAACCCCACTCAAACGAACAATTAACTTGAGGAAAGTTCTAAGTTTGCTAGAGTGAATCTGTCCTGTTTTTTTATGTATTCAATACAAGGCCAACAGATCAAAGACCCAGTAACAGACGAGGAAAAATCACTGTTTACAGTAAAATGTGTATTGCATCTCAATTTTCAAAGCAATAGATCAATCAAAACTGTTATCTCCCATTTAGATGGTCAACTTATTAAATGTGGCAATTGGTGGTGATGATTTCTATAAGCGCAGAGGAAAGGTAAGGAGGCAGAGTATACTTATCACTAGAGCCCTATCACACTTCTAATATAGAGCTCAATTTCTTCTGCCTACAAATCCTCTAATTGTGTATTTTGTCTGGACTAATACTGTTTTGACATCTCTGCCACTATGTTTATTGCTCTTCTGTAATTTGTGTTCCTTCCAGGTCCTATGTTTAGATGTATTGCCAATGGCGGGTGTAGATGGAATGTATGCTAAAGATCATTACGTTTTAGAGCTGCAACATGGCTCAGTGGGTAGCATATTGACCGAATGAACCTAACCATTTTTGGAATTTGTTTTGTTAGGGTTCCTGATAATTTTGATAGCTCAGTTGTTGACGTCTCTGATTACTGATCCTCCTTCAATGTACGGCTCACACCTTAGAGTTTCCTTAGAGTAGCTTGCAGTCATGAGGATTGTCTTCTCATGGTTTCTCCTTAATTCTCCACAATTGATATTTGTGTGCTACAGAGTGAGAAGTGGACAATTTATCACCATTTAAGATTACCCATGAGTATTAAGTAAACAAACAAGCAGTCCTGCAGATGTCCCACCAAACACAGAGGCCTGCGGCCGTGGCTCAGTGGTAGCCAGTGCGCTTCCTAAACTGAACCTGCTTTGATTTACCGTTCACGGGTTTGAGTCCATCTGTCGACCATCAGGTATATGAGCGAGTCACATTTTGTGGCTCCGGCAATTGCAGGGTGTTTTTTACGAGGTTTCCTCTCGGTTTTCCACCGTAATAAGGCTGTATACTGTGTGAAGTGGACAATCTGTCGTCATATAAGTGAAATACCCTTGAGTACGATGTTAAACACCAATCAAACGAAACAAAACAAACAAAACACAGAGGTTTATGAGTTTAACACGCTAACCCTCATGAAAATCAGGCATTTTCTATGACCAACACTTTATTACAAATGTAGGAGTCTTAAATAATGTTGTATAAAACTGCACTGGACTGAGTTTTATCTTATTCTATAAATTTATGTTAATTTTGGTTGTTAGTCAGGGAGAATTTCTGTTGATGTGGTTATTTGATAGATTATGGGCTAGAGGGTTTGAGTGAATTATGCCTTGTGATTGTACCATTTCACAATTGTTTGTTCCCAGTGAAGGAGAGGGGGGTTTCCTTCACCAATTTAATTAGCTAATCATTATAGGAGTGAAATATATAGTGGGAAGTTTAACACAAAATCAAAGACATATTTGTGAGAGGTTTGTCTTTCATGAACTCTCCTTGGCCTGTGTGGTTCACCAGCTCTGTGGTTCAGTATTGAAGGTATTATAAAGATAATAATATTATACATGCTATTTTAGTGTTATTAGTGAGAAGTTTTTGGCATGGTTCTCGGTAATTGGGTATAAAACAGTTGACATGAATGGCAGTGTGAGACACCATTAATTAAATGAACTCTGTTGAGTGACTAGGGTGAATTGAACTTGATACATTTAGGGGCTGTGACTAGCGGTTAATCAACGCTTGAGTTCGAAGATCAGACTGGGCATGTGGATGAGTTATTGCAGGGGGCAATGTGAGTGAACATGAACACAGGTTGATTTCACATAGATCAAACGCTCCTGATTCTTCCACCTGGAACCAAGTCTAATGACAGGTTTCTCGCTTGAGATCCTCTATTTACAAGCTAATGCATATATAGCCCTCTTTGTTCCTCTATGCTGTAGCTTAACGAGCCAGTCTTAAGTGGGCATTTGTTTGTTAGCTGTAATAACTATAATTTTCAACAAGTTACACCATAATGTCTTGATTTATGCTGATCCTGATACAAAGAACCAATATGTTTTCTTCCATTTGCCCCATATGTGTGGTCCTATTACTTGGGATATATTCCATGTGTCTTTCTGGGATTACACTTTCTTAAGATGGATCTATTCAAAACTTGTTCATACATGTTATGATATACCGGTACAATATTATTGTGGGAATAAAGAATAGAGCTTACAAAAAAAGTCCAAATGTGTGAGCTTTTGGTAGACGCCAGATCTTCCCCCCAACCGGCACAACTCCACAACTCCCTTATTATTTATATTATAGAAGCAACACTTCATTATACTACTTTTCTAGACTGTGACCTAGGAGTCTCTGGATAGGTTAATATCCATGTGTACGGTGAACTGGGCATATATCTATTGTTGTATTTAGACAATAACTTATGCCTTGAGGCCACTGCCGTGATTAGATTCACCATTAGCATCTCATTATGCAGATTTCTTAAGGTCAGTTGAGTTAATTTGTAGTGCTTACCCTAGATTTGACAAAAACGCGTTTGTGAGAGCAATCTGTCTGTTAACCACAACTAATCTAATCGGTAAGATTGCCTCTAATTTTTTTATTGTCCTCTTTAATTATTTTTAAATCTTTCCGGAAATGCTTGATACTTTTAATATAAACTGAGAGAGAGTTTAAATTAGATATATTAAAGGGAAATAACTCTTTTCACTTTTACTTTTGAATGTTGCAAGGGACATAACTTTCGAGCATTCATTTCTCGCACTAACATTTTATCTTACCTTGACTCCTCACCTTCAAACAAAAACTGTCAGCTGAACTTGCCTATAACTGGTTTGTTTTAACTGTGATATTTCTTTTATAAAGCTAAAGGATGTTCAACATTAAAATGGATGAACTTACAAACTGAAAACTATAAACTTTATATTATTGTTAACCTTCATGTTATGACAGGAATTTAGCTTTTGCTTATCTGTCTAATGTATTTTCAAAAAGTTATACATTTATAAATGTTTATTTTTTTTCTTTTCCTGCAGATTAATAATATTCACGCCATTAAATGTTTTTGTTTGCTTTTGGTTCATAGTTTCTTGTTTTAATCTGCACTGATATGTACATGTCTGTATATATATACACCTTATGCTTTTACACATTGAAATGTTTATGTAAATATTCTGCACATTTTTAATCTCTGTTTCTAATTGGATTAGTTTTATTTGTTTTATGTTTTGTTTATTCTTTGTTTATGTTTCAGTTGCAAAAACTATTCGGTCAATCTACGAACAAAAAGAAAGTAAAAGCTCCCCCTGCCAGGAATGAGCTTAAGTCACTTAAGGATCTTGTTTCCGTATGTTTATTACTAGCGCCCTCTGATGGACATCTGTATACCGTAGATTAGCTCCCTTGGCTGCTTGCATGGACTGGCTTATCTCCCTTTAACTTAATAATTGCATCGCTGTAACCTAAAATCTCCATTTTGAATGCTTACTAACTTTTGTATGTCTTTGTAGATACATTAATATGATTTAGAATGGCTCAGTCAACCTAACTTAGCTAATGTAGTTAGAAACCCTAATAAAGCTTATGCCTGTGCAAAATGAAAGGGATATTTTGTCCTAGAGTTTGACAATGACTATGCTTTACCTCCCTCAAGCTTTTTGTCTTTAAATTGACAACAGCAAGTAAAAAAAGCATCTACATGCACTGTTTATGTAACCGATACATCAGTGAAATAGCCTTATGGCTATTAAGGGCAGTTTGGTTGAAGAGTAGCAATGTTTTCTTTACTTAACACTGGAGGAAGATTAACTTAAGTGGAATAACCCTCTGCCTAAGGGCAGTTTCTTTGAAGAGTAGCAATCCTGTCTTTACTTTGCACTGAAGGAAAATAAACATTATGGAAACGCTGCCTTCACATCTTGGTTGTGCTAGTGTCAATTATTATTGGAATACACCACCATATAAGTGAAATGCCCTTAAGCATGATGTAAAACACCAATCAATCAATCAATGAATTCAGCCTAAAAGATCTATTATAAGTACTATGTGACTACTGATGTATGTTCCTGGTGATATTAGGCAGGTTTTCTCAGTTTTTCAACTGTCATTGAAACAGAGCAAGAATTGGATAATTTGTTGTCGTATATATAATTGAACTGCCGTTGAGTATGACATTTAACCCCAGTCAAACAAGCAAATACATCACCATACAAACAAAACAACCGCTTTTCATTAAAGTGGATTAGATGGGGGAAATGTCAGCTGTCCTCCCACATCACAGACACTGGGAAAGTCTTTTTTTTGCAGATCAGTCGTTATTAAATGTAAACGGAACAAAGTTGAATACTCCCATGGTTGTTTAAGGCCTCCTCTCTTAACATTTGTTGTCATTTTGTCCAACTAACCATTGGCTACTGAGCATCCCAAAGACTTCCACTGGATGAACCACATGATACGGTTGAATTCCTGGAGATATGCATGCTTTGCTGAAATTATCATTCACAGTTCTGGTCTAACTTTCTTGTATCTTGTTAATTAAGTCAACAATCCTAAACTTGTGATGAAAAATACTGACGATTAGTTTTACAAAATGTCTTAAAAAGAGGCCTTACACAACCCTTGGGATTATTCAGTTTTATTCTTTTTGCTTTATTTGTTGACTATTGAGAATGGTCTTTCTCATCTCTTCTTTATTAATACAGATAAGCCTTGGAAAGGCAGAAAAAAACAAGAGCTGGCTGGATATAAATGTCTGTAATTTGGTCACATTCCTGTCAACTTGTATCAAATATACTGCTCGGCTGAGTGGGTATAATTTTTTTAAAGATATATCATGTGATCCGTTTTGATTGAGCGTACCTTTAACTCAAGCACTATGTGAGGTGAAGCATTGCAAGGGGAATAACTACATTATATCTTGATCCAAGAAACAGTTATCTCCCCTACCTTTGGGTTAAATTATCTTCCATAAATTTGTGATAAATTCTTGGAAATATTTGCATTTAAAGTGAAGATTTAACTTAACCATTATGAAATCAGGTACTAATTTAAATATTTTGAAACTGGCATTGTAGATGGCATCTCATAGTAAAGATTGATTTGTGTGGATAAAATAAATTGTATAACGCCTTAATTTGTAGTACATCTTGTCTATGTATAAATAACCATGTAAGCTCTACTGACAAATCGTAGGCACTAATGGTTTTGGTGTATGAACTTCAGAAAACAATTAACTGCCTTTTGTTTCCTTTAGATTTGTTATTGATTAAGGCAAAGAAGTCTCTGTTTATTTGGGTTGGAACAGGAATACAAATCAATCTGGTTATCTCTAAACTTTGATTGTAGCATTCTACTTTTAGGATGATGAATGGGTTTTGCATTTCCCCAAATTCCATAAAACAATATGGCCATATTCCATTCTTTTATAAAAAAAAGTTTGTGAACACAAAAACAAATTCACATTTGATCTTCAATCTTTCACAAAATCCTGCAAAATTATTTTTACAATGGCATCAGTACATGTATGTGCTTTGAGATTGACAGCTTGAAACAATTCACCTACTTGTGCCAAACTTCTAAGATTCCAAATGGTATTGAGTTTCACCCACTTTCAGAAAACAGTATGGCCTTTATTGTGTAATTTTATTATTCACATTTTACATATATATTTTAATTGCTCATTCTTCCTATAGCATTTCACAACACTCATGTGAATACATATTTATGCTGTTAACCTAATTTTCTTTAAACAAAATCACTGAATTGGACTTAAAGCTTGTAAAAGATTGCATTTGGCCAACTGGCATGATTCCATCAAGTAATATTTTCATAATCTTATTTATGCAAATATACCCTGTGAATATCTTGACCAATTATCTTTACTTCTCTTCGTTCAAGAAAACTAAGGCGTGGCTTAGTGATTGCGAGTGCGCTTCCTAAGCTGAACCTGCTTTGATTTACCATTCACTGGATCGAGTCCGCCTGTTGACTATCAGGTATATGAGCGAGTCACATGTTGTGGCTCCAGCAGGTTTCCTCTCGGTTTTCCACCATAATAAGGCTGTGTACAGTGTGATGTGAAATACCCTTGAATTAAATACCAATCAAACAAACAAACAATCGATGTACCATTCACAGGATCAAGTCGTCAGGTATATGAGTGAGACACAAGATGTGGCTCTGGCAATCATGGGGGCTGGTTTATATGAGGTTTCCTCCCAGTTTTTCACTGTAATAAGGCAAGGTGTAGTGTGAAGTGGACAATCCGTCGTCATATAAGTGAAATACCCTTGAGAACGATGCTAAACCCCAAACAAACAAATCATTCAAGAGCTTCCTGGTAACCTGGTCCTCTCAGAGCAAATGCCTATAAGAACAGATCTCTTTATGCATCTTGTTTATGTTCTTTTTGTCATTGTGAGTTGCCAGTGATGCCGAGGATGGTTTCCTTCGCCCATTTGGCTGGCATGCTGTCAGACGAGTGGAATAACTTTTAAGTATTGTTATAAAGATTTTAAAAGTAAGCATAACTGATATGATGATAAAGGACTTTGACTTTTTACTCATAGATTAAAGAAACTGTTCTCAAAAGTAATTAAGAAAAAATGATTTCCCCAATGTTTGTGAGTATATTGTTTTCCAAAATGAACCTTCAGCAAGGGAATTGCTAAATAGAATTCATATAGCTTTTCTTTTCTAGAAACTGAATATGTATAGATTTCTGCTTAATTAATTATTTGTAGGCTTAGCAGAATTGCATGAAGCAACTTCAGATAGAAAAACTGCAATAAAAGATACAATATGTTCTTTTTTGATGACATTTTCATGAATTTTGATTACTAATGCACTATAACATGTTTCAAATTTATAATATTTAACATAATTTCATTTTGTTAATTAAAAACTAATCTTGAAGACCAAGTTATGTTGCTATTGGTATAACAGTCTATCAAGGAAGGGATTACACCACCTACAATGTACATGTACCTGTATATGCTAGTATTACCTAACGTTTGTATAAAGTTTTTTGTTTTCAGCTCTTTTTGTCACATTATGCAAATACAAAATGATTTCGTTGTAAACAAAAATAACCCAGGTCAAATTTAAGTATTACTTCATGAATTACTGGTGTGAATTTTGATTACAGGTGTTTACAATATTCTCGATAAAGTGCCAATGAATTTTCAAATTGTTTGCAAATGTATGAAACAATTAACTTTAATTTTTAATAACACCTTGTTTAAAACAATACATGTAGATATAGGTAGATCCTGAAACTGTGACCACAGTTCATCAGGGCAGTAAATGGAGCGTCCTGCTGACATAAGGGGCACCAAGCACTGGATCTGTTGTGACAGCTTTGTGTGTTGTCTTGTTCTTCTCTCTTTGTATTGTGCTGCTGACACAGAGGGTGCTTTCCTGCTTCCATTGACTTTGCACACCATCATATGAGTGAAACAACTTTGGGTTTGGTGTTTAACCTCAATCAAAGAAATAAACATCAAATTGGACCCTTGGCTGTGTGATTCTCAGTAAGATCACATTTTAATAGCGTTTCAAGTAACCACACCCTGGAGCTTATCTTTAATAATGACCATGAAAAATTTGTCAATCACACTTTACAAATACTTCATTCCAAGGCTTTAAGACTACCTTTTGCAATTTTGACATGTTTTCAGCACATAACTAATTTGTATTTATAAGAAAAAAATTCCCATAATATTGAAAGTTTCAGCTTTGCTCATTTCCGTTGTAGTGTAATTGGTAAAACTCAATGCTTACTAGTTTTCATTTATATAAAGAATTCTTTATTTTAATTAATTGAAATCCATCTGTTTAGTAAATTGTTTCACATGTCACTTGTACTCACTGAACTACATGTGATTAGCAACAATGAGTGTATTTGTGTGTTTTATCTATACGTTTGCTACAAGTGAGAATACGCTATTAAGAAGAACACATAACCTGATTCAAGAAAAACTAAAAACAGTATTCTGACCATCAGTTTTAAATTTTCGTTATCAAGAAGTTTGATAATAGTATTCAAATCAAATTTGAAATATACTTGGTCATGTATATTTAGAGTGATAGGCCTGTAACCCAATAGGGGTTCTAATCCCAGTTGAGGCCAGCCAAATTTTTCCTCTTTATTATTTAAAATGTGTGTATTTAAACCAGCTTTTGTTTTTACCTCTCGTATCATGATTATTTATACATATTGCATGATATTTTATTGTCCCATTCATATTCATTAATAATCATATATATATATATATATTATAATATTTCTATGTTTTGGTATATATATATATATATATACCTGGTGTTAACCCCCTAACTTGCCTGTTTTCAGTTGGAGGAGGTGTTTAGCTCAGCATCGGGCAGAAATAATTCTGAAGACCAGAACACTACCGGCCAGGAAGTATGTTTAATCTAATACATAACACTTTACTAAAAGTCTTATGCAACTGTGGTGCGGACACAAAAATGTTAAAACCAGTGCATGTCCCTCTCTTGTCAATTGGGGATTTTGGGTAATAGGATGGTCTGATTTTCAGGACTATATATTTATTCTGTATTGTTTAAGGCATGCTTGGGCACTGTGTAACTTATAAGCTTAAAAAATGTAAGATGTAAGAAATTCAAGACATCAAAATCCCTTTCAGGCATTTAAAGGACTTTGGATTTAATTTTTTACAAAACCCATGATAGCCTGAAATATCAACACAAGACAATTTATGGTGCCTTGTACTGTAAATAACAGACATTCTTATATCTCATGTCAAATCGTTTTGTTCTATAAATTGGTCATAAACTTATCGAGGATAAGCCCTCTGGCTAACAGCAGTTTGTTTAAAGAGAAGCAATGTTGTCTTTACTTAGCACTGAGGAAAATTAACTTTCCAACATTTTGTAATGCTTCACATCTTGGTTGTACTAGTGTCAATTATTGCTGGAATTGCTGGAATGCACCACCACCACCACCATTCCCATAAGCACAACATAAAACACCAATGAATCAATTAACTATGTATGAAGATAAAAGCTTGGATCATTGGCTTCCATCGTTTTCTGGAGATGCTATAAATTTGGCGGGTCATGGCTTAGTGGTTAGCAAGTGCACTTTCAGAGCCTACTCCAATGTACCATTCACAGAATCGAGTCCGTCTGTCGATCCTCCAGTCTGGCAATCGCTTCGGTGGTTTTTACCAGGTTTCCTCTCGGTTTTCCACCATTATAAGGCAATGAACAGTGTGGACAATCCATCATTATATAAGTGAAATACACTTGAGTACGACGTTAAACCCCAATCAAACAAACAAATGTAATTAATTTGTGCAGTAGTTGTACAGCAAATTACCAATATACCAGTACAAGTTACTCATAATGGTGTCCCACGACTTACAGGCAAATGCAGTACGTTCATTTCAAAGTTATTACAGATTTAATTGTTCTAATTTAGATTCAGTTTAATACAATCAAAGGGATTTCTAGAGTTCATTTGATTCCTAGAAATGTATGATGGGCGCCCAAAATATTTGTGTCCAAAATAAATACCCAAAAATGACTGTTTCCATAATATCTGTGTAAAAACATGATGAAATAGAGCCCTGATAATGGTCGGATGAATTTGGGAAAGGAATCTAAAAAAATCCTTTTGAAACCACCCTTGACAGTTCAAAGGAACTACTTGTCCGTGAGTGTCAGTCACATTTCTCTCTGGGACAAGCCTTTGGTCCATATGTAACAATATTAGCTTATGTGGGTGATATTAACATTGATGATTATAAAATGTTTTAGATGTTGAATAATTACATCACTGCTTTATAAATGTAAATAATAGCAAATAAATTAACTTTATAATGTTTTTAAAGTTTCCTGAACAGACTATCCTGGATACAACTCTGTTAATTCATTTCTTTGGGAAGAAAGGGAAAGAGGTGCTGCGTTATGAGGATTTCAGGATGTAAGTACGCTTTCAAGAATCATCTGCTATACATCTACTTTGATGTACAACTCATGGTTTACTTGCCTTGAGTGAGTCCATCAATGTGGCCTGGTAATCACAGGATTTTTTTTAGCTCACAAAGTTTTCAGTTGTGCTAACATTCTTAACACAATTGTTTTCAAAAGCAGTACAAATTCATCATTAATGTGAAATACCGTTGGGAAAGATATGAAACATGTTAATACATGTAGATAAGCTTACAGTTGAACCATGATGTGATAGAGACCTGGATTAGCCAACTTTGCTGCTGGCGGCTGGAGCTCTAAACTAAAATTAGTCCATAGACAAGGTATCGCCACAAAGGATGAAACTCTATGCAGCTAATTTAAGATTTGATTTTTAGCTCCCAGCTGGCAGCAAGGGCTTGACCAGAGACACTTTAACATTCAGGAGATAGGGACACCCAGTAACTTAAAAAAGGAAGTAAAACAACAATTTTGGACACTGTACTTCTGATTTCTGACTAAGCCCTTGGCCCCAAAACTGAATCCATCGCTTTCACTTTTGGTGGCCCCATGGCATATATCAAAAACAAAAACAAAAATGTAAAAAATGCCATCCCCAGAGGAAGTTCTCCTTGTAATCTGCTTCCTGGTTCTCTTTCAGGTTTATGGAGAATCTACAGTCAGAAGTCCTTCAGCTAGAGTTTAAAGAGTTCTCCAAAGGAATGCCAACAATTTCTGAGGTGGATTTTGCGAGAATCCTACTCAGATACACCCTCCTTGACCGAGGAGAAATTGACACATGTGTTGAAAGGGTGTGTGAGAATATTCCACATGAAAAGGTAAATTTGGGGTTATTAATTATTACGCTTGTTTAGGATTATTATCAGAGATTTGCTGTTGTGTCATTGGCTGGTAGACCTATGCTGCCTGATAAAAGATTATGTTAAAGCAAGCTGCATATGTGTGTGTTACTGGAAAGGCCTGGTTCGATGTAAGTGTGAAAATGTTTCTTGTTGGCAATGCTCCCTTTATATCTAAAATGGTGAACAAGAACATACAGATTTTGGAAAACCACACGTTAATGGATTTATTATTTGATCACTCCGGGAAAAAATTCTATAAAACTCAAAACTCTCCGAGCTTAGAGGCAACATGGAAGTCGATCTGTTTGTGATGTTTACAGTTTTTGTATGGAGTCCTATGATTGTCGTGTTTTAGATCTGTTTTGTATTTATTTGTTACCGGTGCTGTCAAGGGCGGTTTCCTTCACCTGTTGGTCTGGCACGCTAACATATGAGAGAAATAATCAATCAAATAAACAATCACAGAATATTAAAATGTTTATATATTTTGATTACTAACTTTTATAGAGAAACCTAATCTAATTATAAATTTAAGAAAAACGTTTCTAGACATTGACACTGTTGGCTCATACAGACAGTATATACATGTATATTTAAAGCACTGAACAAATATTATAATTTGTAGATTAAAAAGCTCAAATTCTTATATGTAAATACATGCTCTAGTATGATAATAATACTGGTAGTGAAGAGATAGTTTAATTATCTTATTTATTAAGAATTGAGAATATTTGTAACCTTATAGCACCCCTCTTCAAAGAAGAACAGTTTGAGGCCACTTTTCACCATACTTTTCTTTTAGATCAGATTGTTGCTTTCTGTGTGCAGGTTTCTTCCTGTTTTTTTTCTTCACTTAAACTACCCTAGAGCAATTACTTCACATTTTAGAATTGTATTATTGTGGCAGTTATAGTAGGAGTATATTGCTGTCATCTCCGTGAAATTCATGTACGGCTTTAAAAACTTATCAGTCTTGTAAAAGTGTGACTAAAAATTCTCTTCATATTTAAGCCCTCTGGCTATGGGCAGTTTGAAGAGTAGCACTACTGTCTTTACTTAGCACTGGAGGAAGATTAAGTTCCCAACATTATGGAAATGCTTCACATCTTGGTTGTGCGAGTGTGAATTGTTGTTGGAAAATACCGCAGTCAAATAAGTGAAATACTCTTAAGCAGCGCTTAAAACTCCAATCAATCCATCCATAAATCAATTTCTTCATATTTATCACTGGCGCCACCTTTCAGAACGGAAATGGTCCTCAGGTAAGGTATCCAAAACATTTGTAATCTAGAAACTATCGGTCACTTCTCAGTCTAGCTCAGTGTTGTACACCTTGATCTCCTAAAGTAGCTTTATTTCCTGTACATATTTATAGATATAGAATCATGACAAATTAACATTAACTTAATAAAATCTGAATATAGTTAGTATATATATGTTTGCCTCCCAGTCATGTGTTTGATAAGCTGTTATCTATTTTCTCTTCTTTTTGATTAGACTGGCGCCGACAATACCCTTAGTGTATGCTGCTTTTTTTTATATTTGCACTTACCTATTGTACATTTTTTTTATCATTTTTGCACATCTGTTTGTGTTGCATTTTTTCTTTTATATATTTTGAATAAGGGGCGTTAAACTCCAATCAAACAAACATACAATCTTTTTCCACTGTGCTGTGTTCTTTATTTTACACTTGAAAGCACATTTCAATAAATTTAATGAGGAAAAAAAAATGGCATAAATTGATGGGAAATGCGCCATTGAAACGATTCAATATTCTGTGGAATATTCGTTATATTTTGTTTCCAATATTCTGTGGAATATTCCTTATATTTTGGGGCAAAGGCTTAAGCGGTGTATATGCCAGAGGTTTTTCTCAATCTGGGAGAAGGCAACTCTCATGAGAACAGATATATCCTGGGTTATTGCCCTTTTCTTTTAATTCTGCAGTACTACTACATATCCAATAAACAGGGTTTGTACGGGCCTTGAAAATAAAAATTCCAGGCACTGAAAAACCTAGAAAATGAAGGCAGGTCTGTGAAAAGTACTTGAAAGATGAGGTAATTTTTTTAAAAAGTCCTGTGAAAATCTTTGAATTGTGTCTGAGCTGAAGTATACAAGCCCTAAATAAATATATGAAACTAACAGTCATTAGAAAAGTATCAGCTCCTCAAAGTTGGTGCAGTTTTTGTTAAGAAATCTTTTCACAAAGATTTGCATACTTTTGTGATGGAGGTGATCATAAAAAGTAAGCATGTGGTTGTGAGGAGTTGTTGAGTAGAGGCAACAGGAAAGTGTTGTCATTGTTTTGACAGTTTTGAGGATGGTTTCCTTTACCATTTGGGCCAGCAGACACTCATTATCAGTGAAATAACCATAAGTACTAGATAAAACTCCTAATCAAAGAGGGCCTGGGGCTCAGTGGTAGCGAGTGCGCTTCCTGAGCTGAACATGCTTTGATTTACCGTTCACGGGTTCACAGGTTCAAGTCCGCCTTTCGACCATCAGGTATATGAGCGAGTCACAATTTGTGGCTCCGGCAATCATGGGGGTGGTTTTTACGAGGTTTCACCCAAGGTTTTCCATTGTAATAAGGCTGTGTGAAGTGGACAATCAAAGAGGGCCCGCAGCTGAGTGGTAGTGTGTGTGCTAGCAAATCCTACTTTGATTTACTGTTAACAGGATCAAGTCCGCCTGTCGATCCTCAGGTATATTAGTGAGTTACAATAAGTGGCTCCGGTAATAATGGGGTGTTTTTTGGCTTTCCATCATAATTAGGCTAGGAGCCGTGTGAAATTGACAATCTGTCATCATCTAAGAGATATTCATCGGAGTACTACATCAAACACCAATCAAACCTAATCGAAAAAACCTAAATGATAATGCTTAGTAAGGCTGCTATAGTTATTCCAGTTTATTTATCCTTAAATTATATAAAGACTATGCATGCTACCCCATTGTCATTGCATGGCTGCTTCCTGGGATGCTTCTATTACTCAATAACTATTTTATTATTATTACTCCGCTACTGTGGAGCTGTAGGAGACCATGGGTTTACTCCTCGTCTGTCTGTCTGTAATGCAATCTGTCTTTTTTTTTTTACCTTTTTAGCCCACAGTCATTCTGACTGTGGGCTATTCTCATCACTCTCCTTGGTCCGTCCGTCCATCCGTCCCATAACAATTCTTGTTATCACTATATCTCAGATACTGCTGCTCCAATCACATTAATATTTTATTCAAAGCTTCCCTACATGGTTTAGTTTTGCAGGTAACATTTTGGTTC
>JARFOD010151552.1:0-12465 GCA_031763545.1 Mopalia muscosa | reverse complement strand
ACTCGTTTGGGTGTCGATAAGTTGATCATAGAAGAAAAGTGGTTTTAAATAATGATTAAATCCATTTTGTACCTATTAAGGACGGTGTACCATAAAAATCAAGTTCATAATGTAAACAGTACCACCGGAAATGCTACAGAAATTTAAGAGAGTGAAAATGGTAAGTTACAACTTGATGAAAGCATCTCAATAGCGCGTAAGCCCTCCATGAGCGTTTACAACTGCGACGCAACGTCTCCTCATTGATTGAATGGTGCGTCTGACTACATCTTGGGGGATGCATCGCCATAATTGAACCAACATGACACCAAGTTTCTGCAAATTCTGTGGAGGGTTCCTTACTTCAAGGAGTCTTCTGCCCAACACATCCCATACATGTTCGATGGGATTACGGTCGGGAGACCTTGAGGGCCACTCCATGACATTGATGCCAGCATTCCTAAGACAATTCTGCGTTAATATGGCCGTATGAGGTCTGGCATTGTCGTGTTGGAATGCCAGACCTGGGTCCGGAGCTGCCATGAAAGCAAAAGCTCTGGAATGAGCACTTGATCTCTGTATCCTGCAGCAGTTAAGTTTCCTTGAACGACCATTAGTCGGGAACGGATAGGACCATTAAAGACACCCCAAACCATAACACTACCGCCCCCAAAACGGTCCACTTCCTGCACAAAACACTGAGCGTTCCGTTCGCCGCATCTCCTCCAAACTCTCTCTCTCCCATCAGCCAAGTGCAAAATGAATCTGGATTCGACACTAAATACGACCCTATTCCAATCACGAGTTCATCTCAGATGTCGTTGTGCCCAGAAAAGCCGTTGACGTCGGTGTAACTGGGTTAAAATTGGTCCATGATATGGCCGACATGCATGGAGACGTGCAGTGCGCAGTCACACGATCTCTAAACAATTCAATCCTAGTTAACGTTGCGGTGAAAAATCGATTACGCAAATGACTTAAGAGGATTTGTCGGTCTTCTACATGCATCGTCACACGTGGTCTACCCGAGCGAGGTCGGTCTGCTGAGGTGCCAGTTTGTTTTAAATGTTCCGAAGATCATGAATAGTCCGTCGACTACATCACATAACCCCGGCAACGTCAGTGACCGACGTGCCTGTATTCAGCATGCCAATGACACGTTCACGTTGAATGTTTGATAGTCTTGGCATTGCAAATCCACGGATAATTTACTGTTAGAACTTGTTTTCCCGAGATGTCACTCTACTGTGCTAACGATGGCTCAATTGCACGTGTCTCATAAGGTCAAGTGACTTGGAACACAAGGAAACATGCTTTATTATTCTTGGATGCTCCCACAAACTGCATGCTTGTGCACGTCGGAGCTGCTAGGTGTCATGATGTCTTTGACAACGAATTTACCTCTAATAATAATAATAATATCTCTTGTATTAAGTTTCAAGAAAATATTTAGAAATTAATGTGTGAAGTTTCTGTTTTGACAGAGTATAGTTTTAATGTTGTAAAGTTTAGCCGTGCAATGAAAAAACAGAGTTGTCAGCACTTTTGTCATGGTTACCCACCTCTCGTCCAATCAAATGCTAAGCTTGGGTAATGCGATACAGTTGGTTGAAGAGAATGGCGGATCAAGGAGACAGTTGTCCTGACGTGATTGACAAGCCAAATATGCAAATATAACGAGAGAATGTGGGAGATGTATAAAAGATGCAGCTATCCAACCATATACCTTCAAGGTCATCCGTGCAAAAGTAATAGCCTGAATTACTATGATAATAATGCAGGACAATTATGTTTGGTTTTTTGACTGGGATGTAACGTCGTACTCAAGAGTATTTCACTTCTATAACGACGTGCCAACCAAATGCGTGAAGAAAATCACCCTCAACACCACTGACAATAAACAAAGACGAGATAAATACAGGACAACAACATGACACAATAGAGACGCCACAAACAGATCGTCTTCCTGTTCCCATTAAGCTCTGAGAACACCAGGGCAACATGAAGCTCAGTCAAACCACCAGCATGACAATTATGAAAAAAGGGAAAAACCTGTGGTGACAGTTTTGTTTTATTCTTTGCTCTCAAGTTAAGTAACACAGAGGCTTTTCAAATGCTTCATGCTTAATTTAAAGGGCCAATGATCATTCTTCCTTGTACCAGAAAAGAAATGTATATATCAGTTATTAAACAGTGCACCAAGTCCTGAAACTTTGACTTATCCTGACATCTCTGGATTTCCCTTGTGATCTTCATATACATTTATACAGCGGTAAATTCCCTGACTCTTACTTTACAATTTTCGTTAACTTAGCCTGGTTTTAGTGAAACACCACTTCAGTGTTCATCACTTAAGTCTCATTTACTTTGTGTTTGCAAAACAATTGAATTCCATTTTTTATGTTATATACAGTGGGAGCATATTGAGAAGAAATTCAAATCTTCATATAGACCTATATCGGTACAACCCCCAACAAGTGATTTGTTTGTATGGTCAGTGTTTAACGTCGTACTAAAGGGTATTTCACTTATAAGACGACGGGTTGTCCACTTCACACTGCTCCTTATCTTATTACGGTGGAAAACCGGAAGGAAACCTCATAAAAAAACCACCCTGGCGATCGCCGGAGCCACATCATGTGACTCACTCGTATACCCGAGGATCGACAGGCAGACTCGACCCTGTGGTGTATCGAAGTAGGATTATTAAGCTCATACGCTACCTCTAAGCCACGACCGCAAGCCACCAACAATTGAATATACCGAAATATAAGGACATAAAGACATTTCCAAACTGGGTTTCAATAATTTGTATATACCAAGTAAAGGAGGATTTTGTATTTATTGTTTAAAAAAAACGTATTCAAATAATAAAAAAAAAACGCTTCACTACATGGTTTATGACCATGTCGTCTAAACTGTTTACAATAGAGGTAGTAGGAAGGCGACGGCTTTTTAAAACGACATTTTATTTACGCATACCCGAATTATTTCTCTCGGAATTGCTCGAATTTACTGCGCATCTCGAATCGGATCCTAAGATCTTTTCCAATATGACAGGTATTTTTTTTTTAAATTCAAATTAACGTATGTCCCTGTGTTTTTAGTTCAGGACATCAAGTATATAGTGATCCAACTTTCGTATTGTTAACCTATATGCAATACCTACAGAGTCGATTTTCAGCCTGTGTTTGCACAACACAAAGTACAAAACAGTGAAAACGAAGGACTATTTTTGTTCCGATGTCGTTTTACTGCTGGCCTAAACCATGCGACATCTCATGGCTTTTTAGTAAATGGTACCTGATGGTTAGAAACGGTTTTGTTTAATTGGTGTTTAACGTGGTGCTTAAGGGTATTTAACTTATATGACGACGGATTGTCCACTTCCCATTGTACACAGCCTTATTACGGTGGAAAACCGGGAGGAAACCTCGTAAAAACCACCCGCGTGATTGCCGGAGCCACAGGTTACAAAAGTAGACCAAGAAAAAAGAGACTGGATTTGGATTTTTTTTTTAAGCAATACTCCGGATTGAATTAACCTCTTTATCCCTTGAAAGGTTACCATATAATACTTAAATATGGCATCGTCCTATCATTTCTTCAGTTTATAAAATAACTTGTGTAACAGGTATACCTTCCTATGACCACTGGCGGCCGACATTTTAGGCGTGGCAGATTGTCTATGACCTCACGTTACTAACACTTGTTCGTTGCGGGTTAATAACATGCGTACTGCCAAAGGTTTAAACAGCCGACTACGTCTTGTGACGTAGGCACCTTTCTTTAAAAATAAAGATATTTGATTGGTCCTTATTTCTTGAGCTCTTCTGTTTAATGATAAATCCGCCGCGCGGATAAATTTGACTGTAATTTTTTGTGTATTACACATTGTTTAAGATCCAATTATGAAATTGATATAGCTCGATTAGAAAATTAGAGAGCATGATTGAACACAAGAAATGATGCTTGTTTGACCTATATTCATTTTATTGCAGCTCGGAGTACCACTTTAAACTGAACAGAATACCTGCTCTTGGTCAGGTTTATAAGTGAATTTAGGGCATTGTTGGAGTAGGAAGCGCACACGCTACCACTTAGCCATGGTCGCGACCCCCCTTAACTGTGAGAGAATCAGGGTAACAGGGTTTCATGGAAGTCAAGCTACTGGTCAATGGTTTGAAAATTAAAATGTTGGCAAGTTCTTGCTTACCTAAAAATTACATTGTGCAGCATTGGTATCTAGTCCCATTGTTTGTATATAGTTGTAGTTTCCCTAAAACTACTCTACAACGCTAGGCAATCGGACTAATGCCATTTTATCAAATGGTCGTGCAATATGACCGAGCATCCTGCAATCGGTTTCATGGAGGTAGAACTGCGATGGTTTAAGCTGAATGTTTTTCATTTTCTTGATCGACTGGATCTTAAATTCTTGTCACCAGATAGTCATTAACTATATGTAACCGATAAACAGCAATGCGGCGAATGGTCAGTTTTTAACGCCTCAAGTGACGTACACTAAGCAGGAGATTTGACATTCCTCGGTTCTGCAAACTGGAAATTTCAGAAATCACTAGTCAATCTGGTCTAGTTTCAACCCTGACGGTTCACTCTTTCTATAAGTTCAGTATGCAACCGAAACCACAGTTTAACACAAGTTCCCTAACAGAGGCTACATTTGTTTTTTTGTTTAAAGAGTATCCACTATAGTCGTAAGGATATATTTAGCAAATAGTTATCTGGTTGGCCCCCTTTTTTTCCATATTTCTTTGAATTATTAAATCATCCAATTTAAACAAACTGTTACGGCGAGCCGGGATTTGAGGCTAATTATTACTTGTACGCATTTATAATAAGTTGTTATAACAATTATAATCATAAACCAATTATCGAGTTGTGAATACCTAAAGCTAAAAAGCAGAAGCCAAATAGCCGCATCATACGGTTTGGTTTAAATCGACAACTACGTGAAAAGAAATCCTGAATTAATGAGTTAGGTATCGTTGGAATAATTCGATCCCATTTTGCTAGGACTAAAACATTTTCTTGTTTACGTGACAATGAGCTAAGCGAATAAAGAGCAACGACAAGAATCTACAATTGTGATTTTACAGTGTCGAAGGTCATTTCACAGCCCAGTCGGTTAGGAAAACCTCCCTTTAGTACACTAGACAGAGCAGGACGCAGAGCGGAGCGAACCACAATAAATTGATTAGAGATTAATGCCATACTTAACGTTATTCCACTCGTGACCGAATGATAGCCATGGGAAGGGATTGGGTTGTTCGAGGTTAAACGTCCTACTCAAGGGTATTTATATTTAAAAACCCTTGAAGCCTCTCCATATTTTTTTGTAACAAATTTTATATTTCGCGACCGTTAACGTTTAGGATTAGACGAACAGGTGACCCAGTTCAGATAGTTCAATATGCAAAATCTCATATTTCGTGATTTGGCCTTACACGAATAACCTATCTACATGAAACTGCCGACAACCGTTTCCAATTAGGCCATGGCTCTGCAGAATACTCCCTTGGCTTTCTCGGTCGATTGTAAGAGGCCAGAAACGAGGTTGCTGTCTGTTGCCCTGGTGTTCGCAGAGCTAAAGGGTAACGGGAAGCAGATTTGTTAGTGATGTTCTGTATTTTTGTCCGTCGTCATATAAGTGAAATACCCTTGAGTACAACGCCAAACACCAATCAAACAAACCAATTAGAGCATTGTGCACACTCGGTAAAATAATAAGATAGGATTCACACCTGGCAATAGAAACCTTTCTACAGAAACCACATCTCCAAAATTCACAATATGCCTGGGCCTGCCATCGCATAAATTAGTAAGGTCTTCCAAAGCCATAGGTCAGTAAAAATTTCTGATTTAATTAACAAAGTGCAAAGAGATTAACAAGTTTGAGGGCAAGATATGTGCAGTAGTACAAAGACTCGAGTAACATTTTTTAGACATTTTATTAGCAACTGAAGCTCAACTTCTCCCGCTAGTATTCCTATGCGTGTAACTGTCATTGTCTATTGATGTGGAGGAGTAAGATCGGATGGAGATTCCACTTCCCACCACAGATCCTTCCTGTCCCATCATAGCCTTTGTTTTATATAGCAGCAATACTAAAGCAGATACTGTAACTAGCGAAAGGATGCCAAGAAGTGAAATTCCAACAATCAGGCCAGCATTTGAGTTTTCTTCCGGAGCAGCGGCATTCAGCATTTCAGACATGCGCAGCTCGGAGGGCACCGATGACATGCGCAAGGAATTGTCGTCATCGGGGTCAAGTGTGAGGGCATCCACGTCCGGGTCATTGATATAATAGTGCACGGCTGAATAATAAACCCGCTTGATGAAGGAATCTTCCGCCAAATTGGGTTGTTCCTCTAGATCTTTTTCGTGATTTTCAACAATTCCTTCATTCAAGTCGTCAGTTTCTTCCAAATCTGAAACCCAAACATTCAATTTGTATTTACCAATTTATTAATTTTATCATAAGTGGTCAAATAACCGAGCATTCTTGGGGCAGTGAACGTAGGAATGCCATGTCGAGGGTTTTTTTTTTTTCGTAGCTTAGTTAACATTTATAAACGATTTGCAAACCGAAGAGCTAGGCAGATGGGTTTTAGTTTTCTGGATTCTGCAACCTGTAATCCAACCAACTGCTCTGTTTAACTAGTCGACTTGCACTTGCAATATGTGGCCAAATAACCAATTTCATTAATTTCCGCTCCAAGCACCAGGTGTATAGAGATACCAAAGACAAACTTTTTTTGTTTACAATACCGACCATAGTATTTATCGAAAAATTGAATTCCCCTGGCTTTTGAAACAACTTTTTTTTATATGACCCGGTTTACTGGTGTCCTTGTACAGGAATATAAAAATATTGTACTTAAAATGTCTACTTGCGAAGACCTAATTCTTCTTGTAAAGGCCATACTTCCCTTTGACAGCTTGCAACTCATTACACTAAACGGACATGTATTCGTTAATTAAGGTTTGCTCTGAACACCATGTTAATGGAAGGAATTTAGTTTTCAGCAATGGTCTAAGTTACGAGAAAGCATAAAGAGTTGGTAAAAAAACGAACCTTTTATTGGTTCCACTAAATCTCTGCGTCTCCTCTCTACAACGTTCGTCAAACAAGAAGTCTGAAATTCAAAACAAAACGAGGTTAGACTAATTCTGAATTTGGTTAATTGATTTCCAATTTTTATGAGACAATATTTTGCAATCTGTTTGACGAGGTTTGTGGAAGTAGATTTTAATGAATTGATTTGGATTTTACCCTACGCTATTATCCAACAATAACTGACTCTAGCACAACCAAGATGTCTAGCATTTTTATAATGTTGGAAAGTTAATTTTCCTGCAGTCAGTAGGTTAAAGTAGTACACGGTTTTAACACAAAGTTGTGTACAACGGTCGACAAATCACAATCCTAAGGAGAATTGTCGTTTACGCCGTACTTCGGTTATTGCCCTAAAAGAGTCCATCCCAACGCCACCGGAAACCGACAAAATGGAACAATCACAAAAATAGGAAAGAAGCAACAAATGGGCTTAATGTTGTTTTCCCTTAGCTCGGAGCGTTCCAGTGCCCATGGATTTGCTTGTTTGAATAACTGTGCCAGCCCAAAGGGTGAGGGAAACCACTGTCCACGCCACTGGCAGCAAACGAAAAATACAGGACAAGATACAAGGCATCACAAACAGATCAGCTTCGTGTTGCCCCTCAGACTTGATTGTTCGCTGGGTGTTTAACATCGTACTCAAGGGTATTTTACTTATATGACGATAGATTGTCCACTTCACTGTACAGAGCCTTATTACGGTGGAAAACCGGGAGGAAACCTCATAAAAACTGTGCAATTGCCGGTGCCACAACATGTGACACGCTCATATACCTGTTGGTCGAAAGGCAGACTAACCTGTGGACGGTAAATCGAAGCATGTTCAGTTCAGGAAGCGCACTCGCTACCACTGAGCCACGGCCGCGGGTCCACCCTCCGCCTATAGAGCACTTAAGCTCTAAAAAATCCACCCCTTGCTAAAGGAAAAAATCCAACCGCCGCAATCAAGTCATAGCTATAGTTTGCGAATGGTTACTTTGTCATGACTTACCCCATTACACGATTCTGAACATATATAATAGGTACAGGTAAATGTGAGACTTCGAGCTCCTTTCAATCGGAAGGTCTTAAATACCGGACTGTAAGCCACTTTACCATGCGTGATAAAGCCGGCAGTTTCGTCGATCACTCTCCCATCTCCACATCTAACACAACACACAAGAAAAAACGTTGGATCCGAAACAAAACTGACAATTTTACACAAATTCAAATATCAATTCACTAATTCAGATGGAAAAGTAATTGTTCTGGTCTGGACAAAACCTCTTTTGCTTATATATTAAGATCTGGGTCATTACCCTCAGAACTCTCAATTTCATCTCCGACTCGGACGGAATACTATAGTTTTACAGCAAAAAATGTTATGAGTTTACAAAACATTATCAATTTTTATTCGATGTAGACTTTAAGGCTAAATCTCAGTTCGATGGGTTTTCTCTGGTTTCAAGAAACAATTATGATATACTTATATGCAAGCTGACTGACCAGTTGATTAGGGTTTTTTTTAAAGGATTAGTCACAATATAATTAAGCCAACATTTAAATTGTGAGATCAATACGGATGAAGGTATTCACCATAAACGAAACATCGGGTCAGCACCTTAACTACAGCATATCCATTGTATATGCTAAAGTAGACTCCTGTCCATAATCCCTAAGAATATTTAATTTGTCTTGCATCCTGTCTCGCAACGTCATTCTTTTACTGAAATAAATATCCGTGATATCGCCTAACTAATATAAAAGTCCATTAATATACTTTGAGAAATTGTCCAATGACTCACTGAATAAAAGGATTCCCTGGTTTGTCGACGATCTGAAATTTAGCTGACCAGGACAAAAGTTTTGAAGCCGTTTTTTTTTTTAACCCAGTGTCAATTAGCTTAAACGACTACTGCATCATCCAAGATTTAACAGGTAGAGCAACCGTTTTCTGCTGTAAACTTTTCTGAGAATTAGATATAAAACTCACCCTGCCACAAGTATGTTATATTCTGCACCTCCGGGGGCACTAGCCGTACATGTCAGCGGGTGAAAGCTATACTCTCCTTCTGCAGACTCTATACAGGACATAAGTTAAAATTACAGAAACATTCTATTATACACTTTATCTAGATGTCAGTGCCCAGTGGGATATAAATTTTTGGAAATATAGATGGGCATAGTTTTTTTTTATGAATATAACAATTTATAGCACGAGTCTAGTAGATTGTGCCCACCAGAAATGATAGAGCCGTGGTAAACCATGCTTCACCAGCGCGATGCAGCTGGCCAATATCTCATTTACCATACAGCCATAGTTTCAACTGCTTAGGTAATATATGTTTAAAAACAAAACAAATTGCCCCATTTAGAATATTAAGAGTGAATAATTGGTCGAGTTTGGGCAAGGTTCGTGGATATTTTTAACTTAAATATCTAAAATTAGAACTGCTTATCAATAAAACACAGTAATGGGTTACCTGTCATAGAAGCCCTGAGTTTGATCATGGTACCTAGTGTTAGGCTCTGTACAATAGGTTTATGGAATATGTCCACGGCAGCCAGGTCAATGCGAGAGCCTGCTTGACCACCTTGGTTCACCGTGATATCCTTAGCAGGACTTAAACTGAAATGGAATCAGATAAGACAGAAAGTGCAGTAAGTCCAGTAAGTCCAGTAAGGAAATATCTATAGAGCGTCCACGAAAATACATAGAGCGTCAAAGAAAATACACAGAGCGTCAAAGAAAATACACAGAGCGTCAAAGAAAATACGCAGAGCGTCGCCTATGTCAGAATTTTATTTCCGTATTTATCATGATCGCTGTTGATCGATTCATTGGTGTTTAACCTCATGCTTACATGGAATTTCAAATATATGATTTGTATATTCCAACAATAATTGACACTAACACAGCCAGGATGTGAAGGGATTCCATATTTTTGGAAAGTACAATTTTCCGCCAAGCCTAAGTAAAGATCGCATTGCTACTCGTCAAACTGCCCTTAACAGATTGTGTCTCTGTCCGAATGAATGAGCTACAATTCATTCATTTGACGTGTCGCCTTATCAACGATGGACACCACTCTAAAAGATCATTGAAACCGGACAATAAAAGTCGCCAAACAAAGACCTCAAAGTATATCGGCAACGTGTTGAGCTCAGCTCCCGAGACCAGCGCATAGGAAATTCTCACTATACCAAGCCAAGATTGTGTTTGATTGGTGTTTAACGTCGTACTCAAGGGTATTTCACTTATGACGGCAAATGGTCCACTTCACACTGTACATAGCTTTAATACGGTGGAAAACCGGGGTTTTTATGTACGAATACCTCCTAAAAACCACCCCCGCGATTGCCGAAGCCACATGTGACTCGCTCATATACCCTAAGCCAAGAATACTTATCCAGAATTCTGTAGTAACTCGGTTATCATAGACTTTTAAGTGGAGCGAAATGCTTTCGATCATTTTTTTTTTAGCCCAATGATGAAAAGAGGATCGATATTGGAACGAGGAGCTGATATTGGTACATCAAAGCAGGATCAGTTTGGGAAGCGCACACGCTACCACTAAGCCACGGCCCGATAACCGAGAAGAAACCTCGTAAAAAAAAAATCTCCCCTTCGATTGCCGAAGCAGCATTGAGCGTCTAGAATACCGGGTGGTAGGCAAACGGACTAAGCATTGCCAGTACATCAAAGTAGGATTAGCAGACAGATACGCTTAACCCCTAGCCACTTACCACCTAGCCGTAGAATTTGTGATAAGCTTAACCTGACAGACAATTGTATACAGGTTGACTATTGTTAAACCAAAATATGCCACTTCTTTTTTTGCTATACAAAAGTAGCCAGTTTTTATTTGTTTGGGGGTTTAGCGCCCTACTGAAGGCATAGAAAACGTTTACTCATGAGTACAATAATTACATAGTTCAGTGCATGAAGATCGTACCCTTTGCTGAAATCTTTAACTCCCGATTCCTCGGTAGCATGAGGGTCGTATGTACACGTGATCAGGTAGAATTGTTCATCCATCAAAACACCATTATCAGTACCCACCACTACAAACACCTCCAGTGTGTACGTCCGACTCAACTGCTTTTTCTGAATTCAACAATATTTAATGTTTTAGTATGTGACAAATCTGCCGTTAATAAAATGTGTTACATTTAAAGGCAAATTACCATACCTTAAAGTGACAAAAGACACGACCCAGTATGACGCCAAATTTTAAAGTGTCCTCACGTAAATTGGTCACCCAATAACAAAGAAACGTATCGATGGTCCCCATTAATGCGTGGTTCGGTCCTTTATTGAATAATACTCAGACCGTGTTGCTATCTCCGTGATTGAAGGAACCAATCAACGTTACTGGCAGCAAAATGTGGACAGCTCAATCCCAGAACGCAAAGCAAAGACCTATTGAACGATTGATTAGTGTTCTACCCCGTGCTTAAGGGTATTTCACTTTCATGACTGGTGTATTTCAACAAAAATTGACAATAGCATAACCAACATGTGAAGCATTTCCGTAATGTTAAGTTAATTTTCCTCTAGTGCTAAGCAGGCAATATTGCTACCTAAAAAAAAAACACATGGCGGAATACAAAGCCATCCAATATATCGTTGTCCTTCAACTCTGAGAGCACTATAGGGCTACAAGACGCTCAATGTTTAATGCAGAGTTCAAAGATATTCCACTCATGATTTGTTTGTTTGGGATTATGTCCCTCCTAGGACGGAGTTCCTATACCCAATGAGCAGATGATACCACCCTCGCAACCACAGACTACATATCAAGACAACACAGGACAAAAAGAGGACAATCACCGACATAAATACATGTTAGTAGACTTATTTAAAAAATAGCTTACATCAAACAGACACCTTTGACTCTGATCCCCGGAGTAGTAAACATCTAGTCTATGATTGGCCATGTTGACCTCCGTGAAGTTAAAGTTGGCTCCCCCGTGGCATTTTGCGTATCCAAAAAACACAGGAGCGTCGGAGGTGAGGATGACAAATGTAGTTCCCTCTGTACTATCGGCACAGTGAGGCTGTACTGTAATCAGACATTTAATTGCAATAACAGTGTACGGTTTTTGTTAGATTGTGTTCCCTTTTCTGCAGTTTACACTAAATTCAGTGTTAGAAACCGTACACTGGCTATGGTTGATTAATTGTTTGTTTGTTTGTTTGATTGGTGTTTAACGTCGTACTCAAGTGTCTTTCACTTATATGACGACGGACAAAAATACAGAACATAACAAACAAATTTGCTTATCGTTACCCTTTAGCTCTGCGAACACCAGGGCAACAGAAAGCTACCTCTTTTCTCGCCTCTTACGATCGACTGAGGAAG
>JARFOD010151530.1:0-12465 GCA_031763545.1 Mopalia muscosa | reverse complement strand
CCCCCCCCCCCCCCCCCCCCATACACACACACCTTCATTGTTAGGTTGTCGTTGATGAAGATCTGACAAAATGGTATACCATTCGGCGTCCAGTAATCTTGAAAGTCACAGAGCTATTCATCTAAACTTGTTAACGAAAAGCAGCACATTTCAGCTGCATAAAAACGATTTTTTAACATAAGTATACAATTTTAAGATCCGTATGGAAAGCCCAACTCACTCCCAGTATTCCTCTGTCGGTAGAATCCGTTTTCTCCCCGTCATATTTGTAAAGACTGTATCATTCCAGAGTCCCACGAATCGCTTATGGTCATAACATGAGCCGTTTTTAAAACTGGTGAAGTTTTTGCAATTCACCACAGGTAAGTTATATAAACAATCTGAAGAAAAAAAATATGATTTACTATGTTTTAAACAAATGTAATTGCAAAGAGAAGGGTGTCATTCTATATTATATCCGCAATAAGCACACAACCTAAAATAAACATAAATGTAAAACAATAGTTATATACATTATAGGCATTAATAACACTGGAAGTCGATCTATTACAACATATTAATCATTTCTTGTTTCCAGAGACAAAGTTCTTCAATAGAACTTTATCTCGTCCTGTTACGGACAGACATCTAGTTTGAAGGTTATTCCCATGTTCAGTGACATGCCCTAAAGAGTATGCGATAAACAAGAGGTTAAAAGAAATGATCCCGCTTGGGTTTAGAATATACCAACAGGGGAACTGGTATTTCAAAGAAATAGAAATTAACCAATGAATATTTTCCCTAAAGAGAATCAGTGTTACCAGTTTTCTGCGGATAGTTATGCCGTAACAAGTAGGTCATTATATTTTTGTTTTTTTTACTATATTTAATGGGTCTTTGTGAGGAGGAATTAGACATTTTACGTACGAGATGATCGTATTCCTGTATAAAAAGGCTAGCAAACCTGGGGCTAGTTTTGTCTTATTGGAATACAAAAGGAATTGTTTCCTTTGTATATATTTTCCAAAATTATTTTAAATTTAAAGATAATTATTTTGGACTAATAATCTTGCCATCGTTTAAATAATAACACGTTTATAATTCCTTGTAATATGTGTTTGTCAATTTATGAACTTAAGTTTATTTCACTCATATGACTGCGTGTTAGCCCAACAATTTAATGAAGCCCTCCTCCTCCTCACTGGCAGAGAACAAATACAGGACGCGAAAATCGCAAGACATAATATAAAGATTCGACCTTCTGTTGTCCCGAAGCTACATTAGCATCAAGTTAACAGGAACCTTCTACCCAGTCGACTGGTATTTTACAGATGAAGCATTAAGCATAGCAAAAGCCTTATGGATAGAGCTTCTAGTTTATTCTGGTTATAGAAAAAGATTGTCTATCATCCGTGTTTTCAATGTTAATCAATGTTAATTACGGCGACAGAATAGCTCAGACATGGACTTATATATCTTGTAATTATGTCCACTTCAGTTGTTTGTGAAAATGCAACAAATGGCATGTCGTCGAATGGATGCCTATATATGAAAGCCGAAAGAGGACATCTCGCTTTCGTGCGTTGTTAAGGTGCAACGCGAAGGAGCAATGTTTCCAATGTGAACGAGCATGCGGGGTAGCGAGAGAGAACAGATGAGAGGGAACGAGAATTTGAGCCATTGTGTTTACATGCAGCATATATACGCTAAATATGGGAAACACCGTTAATACTAAAGGACAAACTTAGACACCAAAACGCAACAATTGAATGGTCCATTGACCAAGGTTGAACTTTGTATACAAATTGTTAAATGACCATGTTTATAGGAGGTAAGGAGATTGAGGCAATTTTCGGTTAGCTTAGTGTTTTTGGCATAGGCTTTTTTGTAAAGGTCAAATCAACTTCATGAGATGCCGAAAGCTAACAGTTATATATTGTAAATTAACACGGGTATTTATTTTATTATATGAGGTTGCCGATTTGCAGATTGAACTCAATGGTGATGACATATACATGTAGTACATATACGTCTATCGCGTCCCCTCCGGGCTCGTGAATCAACCATGCGTACGCCCTTGACATATTAATAATTCTCTTTGAATGAATGTACTGTTTTGATCACTGAATGTATATTCAGAGGTAACGCGTTTCTATGGTTACAGAGCTAAGAAAATAAAAACAATTTGAAAACTACAGACAGAAATTTGACAACGTTTTACAGATCTATGGTATGCAAGCAGGAACTAAGCTAAAATAAAGTAATTTGTTTTTATTGTCATTTTCTTGGATCTGCTGACTGTATGGTCTATAAGATACGTATTCGAGTCTTATGGAGGTCCTGTCTTGTCTTCATTTCCACTCACACTCAGGGTGGTTTACTTCGCATATTGAGCTGGCACACCGTCAGACAAGTGAAATAACCTTAAGTATGGCGTAACATCACAAACAGACAATAACAGGAGCCCTTTTATTCTATACATCCAACAGTTTGTAATTCGTTTTCATATATAAATTTTATATCATTTAAAATGCTCGACTTACCAGCCGTATTCCACGAATTATTACAGGACGTCCATGGGAGCTCACTGGTGAATGAGGCAAACAGATAGAACAGAGACCAGGCTATGATCATGTTATAGTAAATTGTTACAATTCCAGAGACTACCATCATCGCCATGCCGACACCTAAATAGAAAGTGAAAGTAAAATGTTATTGATTGTTTCCCATGTGTATTCATCTGTGATTGATTGGTGTTTTACATCTGTATGACGACAGTTTATATTCAAACAATACTTGACACAAGCACAACCAAGATGTGAAGCGTTCCAATTATGATGGAACGTTAATTTTCCTCCAGCGCTAAGTAAAGACAGCATTGCTACCCCTCAAACAAACCGCCCTTAGCTAAAGGGCTTATACGTGAATGATATTGCACTTTTAGTCAGTATGTCAAAGATGTTTTCGCAAAAAAACAGTGTATAACTATTGATCTGTAAGGCTAATAGGCCATTTAATCAATATAAAAGCAGTGTATAAATCCGAAGAATAATTCTTCGCTGACGAGTCGCCGACAAAACTCAATTTGCGACCGTAAACCCTAGCATTAACGGCGGCAAATCACCAAATACAGCATGGTTATTCCCTAAATTAATTATTTCGTGAGACTTTTTTGTAACTTCAATGAAAGATATCTATTCGCTTATGTATAATTTGTTCAAATTTTCGAGACATTATAGTATATTTTCCTGTTGGGCCCATTTTGTCGTAGGCTATATACTCCTGCCATGCATTTTTTAATCAAATTGAAAAAAAAAAACCACTATATAAAGGTGCTTGTCGAAATATGAGTTATTATTTACATCACAAGAACACAAGCTTATATGCAAGCGGAAATAATGTTTTAATTAGTGCTATTGAAATTCTTCAAGTTACAAGAGATTCGGGACAGTACATAACTGTATCCAACAAGCTTAGGCTAGTTCTAAAATGTTAAACGTTATACAACTTTCAAGTACCGGTATAGGCTTTCTCATGGGTAGTCAACGCGACAATGGAACGACTTGTTTAACTTCTACAAAGAAGAGTTGTCTCATCCATGCAGGTAAACTTCAATTGTGCCGCCACTTACCTTTAAACAGAGGCGCGAATTGCCAGCAAGTCATTGGTCCGTTACTACAGAACTGTGCCAAACTGATTTCTAAAAAGAACATGGGGACTCCAACAAAGACGAGGCAGAGGCAGTACGGTACTAGGAAGGCCCCACCACCATTCTGATAGCATAGGTAAGGGAATCTCCACACGTTGCCCAGCCCCACGGAGAAGCCCAACATCGCCAGAATAAAGTCGCATCGTCCTGTCCAGTTACCCCGCTCTACATTTTCGTCTATACCGTAGATAGGCTTGGTACTATCTACATCTGTTATCTGATGGACATTTAATAGAGATATCAACTTATAACAAATAAATAAGCCACAAGACTGTCTGGGTTCCAACTTTTCTTTAATATATTTAAAATGTATATCAGTTTGTATTTACGTAACCCGAAAAACTATATTTAAAAAAGAAACATATTAACTATGACAGAGGATACTACAGGCTCACGTAACTATTAATTATATAACCTAATGAGTACAATATCCGCAATATCAAGAGTTCCTGTTTAAATTCTTCTAAATTCAATTTAGATTTTAAAGCCACATAAAAGAATGGAAAGCGGAAATATACATAAATTAAAACAAATAATACACCACTGACCTGTGATTGAGAAGTAGCAAATTCTGCTTCTCTATTTTCCTTCTTTTCTCCATCACCGCCCACTATTGAGGTGTTCAGACCGTCCAAATCGTCATATTTCTGACCGCCCAGAAGCCCAGGCTGTGTTCGCTCTAAACGCTATATAAAACAAACATCAGACCAAATTACATACGCCTAGACATTCCATAACAATATAATTATTATTATGGGATCGTTTTCTTTATTGAAGGTCTTTTTAGACTCTTTGGTCAATTTTTTTAGTAAAAGAAAGTTGAACCTTGCAACAAGGAACATAAACAATTTTTTCCATGACAGTATTATTATTATGTGATGATTTTCTATATTTAAGGTCTTTTGAGATTCCTGGGTCCATTTTTTTTAGAAAAACAAAGCCGAACCCCGCAACAAAGAACATAAATAATTTTTGTCTACTTTGGATACTCAAGAGCGCGAATATGTGAATTTCGCAAAAAATCCATGTTGGTAATGTCAGTCTTTCTGGGACGTTTTGGTGTCCTAAAAAAAAAAAAAATCTTACGAAAACACAAAGCAGAAATAAGACAAAATTACCAACAACTCGGAGTATAATTATAACTCCAAATCTCTGTTTAAATCTAAAATCATACGGTTTTTAATAAGAATCGTGATTGACCTTTATCTTACAGCAAATCAATAACGAGCACCTTTTTAACCATAAACTTAATTGTTTAAATTTAAAATATCAACTATATTTCACCATTCACGACGTTGTAATCATAATTATATTCTCCTAATACATTGGAGAGAACAAGCCCGAGTGGGCTTTTATTCCTGCCTTATATTTGTAATTACATTTGATAAAAAACACAAAATGCATCTCTCGGTCAAATTGAGGCACTCTTTTCCGCCCATGTTGTAGAGGTTCAATCGTCAGGGTTTTTTTTAGCAAACCAAAGGTATAGAATAAAGTTGATATAAACTATGAAAACTATGTGACTTTGATCGGCATTCCACAAAATAAACGCATTACAATTTCGGGTCAAATATGTCCGGGGTATAATGAGTTTGACAGGTGCTTTTTAACTAAATAAATATTGTCTGCTATATGGCTAGTACTAGTTTCCGTAGAATTATTCTGTTAAAGCAGTCTGGCTGAGTAGAGTAGTATATCAGTAAACTAATACTGTAATTGCTAGGAATTGGGAGCCAATTATTTCCACAAACCATTATTCGTGTCCTCGTTTTTTTTTTTTGTTTTTTTTTGTAAAAGAATCACGCTCATAATTATATCTGCAGACGGTTTTTTTAGTAGAAAGTAAATAATTTCTTCGCGTTGTGAGATAGTGTTTGCTAATTATTGACCACATATAATAGAGTAGGAAAAGTATATAGGGTGATTATCAGCGAAACATCTATAATTCTAGCTTAAGTTAACAAAGCTATTTTGTTGGTATGTCCTATAAAGAAAACTAAAGTTTCATTTCAACTCTATATACCAGTCAGCAAAGAACAAATTCTAGCAAGTACAGGCCCTCGGGCAAATGTCAAAGAGTACGATTCAAGTATAGGCATTATATTGTTACTGAACTCTGGAGGAACAATTATTATTCCAGGCCAGAAGAATTCACATTTTATATTTATGGCACTGAGGTTTATAAAAGTATTAGTAGATCGCTTTCATATTAGTGAAATATCATCGAGGACAATACAAATATTATCGCATTGATTTAAAGTTGCTCATTCAAAATTTAATTTCGAAATTATAAATTGCAAATTATCATTGTTTGGGCCTCAAATTGAGCTTTTCATGAAGCTTATTAACAAGGCCATCGACAATGTTTTGGAGATTATTTGGATTTTCATAAAATTTTGAAAACAGGTCAGCCATCCTTTTTTATTTGGAGGGCTATTCTGTTAGATAGACTATATTTGTGACAAAATATAATTTCAAAAATGCACTTATGTTTTTCGGCCCATATTTAATCAATTTGCAATAATTTTTAACTTCTTGATTGTATGTTCCCAAAATCATTTTAATTATATTTCAGCGTAGCCAAGCTTTACTTAAAAAATACCCATATATAATATCCGGGCCTTTATTCCGAGTGATAATGTGCGGTGAATTTGCTTCTTTTAAAGTCGAGACAAAGGTCCAGTAAAATCCTAAAGACGACACTCCATAACAATGGAGCCATCATTCAATCAATAAATACAATCAAAGTTAAACGAATTAAAATTTAATCGCTGCTTTTTCTATAATGATCCAAAATGTTACTTTTAAAATTTGTACGCTCGACAAATGGCTGATGTACTTTTTTAAATTTAATCCTCTAACATCTGTAAAAGTATTTTAATAATTGGTGTTTAACGCCCTGCATCAATGTTATTTGATGTAGGTGTTTATGGTAGCAGTTCACGTGTACTCCAAACAGTGAACATCAACCAAGCTCAACAGGACTGTGAATCTTTTTTTAATTTTTTTTTTTGGGGGGGGCGGGCGGGGAGGGGGGACAGAATTTCTACACAACTAGCATGTTTATACTTCAACCCAATTTGCCATTAGCCAGATGTTAGGTTTAGATTGATTTGGTTGGAGCATTGAAATCTTCCGATTGTAGACCTGTAGAACATTTTTTTTTTAATGGGGCCCGCGGTCGTGGTTGACGCGTCCTATATCACAGTCCTATATTTGACCTCAATTATATTAGGGAAAGACGAGCTTGGTTTCTACAAGTTTTTGTCTGGGTTTCTCGCAGTATTGAAGTAAGGCGTGTTAAGAATATGTTGAGACGATCTTTCGTCCTGTAACTGAAATACTCTTGGGTTAACTCTCACGCAACAGTCGACAGCCAGAGGGCTCGATAACGGGAATTAACACTTCAAACTATAATGACTACAATCATAGAAAATTGGGTTAACCTGCCATGAAGGCCGGGCTTTTTCTGAAAACCTACACACCGAGCATATATAGACAAATCACAGAACTACCAGCTCTTTAGCTTCATGGTTAATCTTAATATCTCTTGCTCAACTTTTGATCAAGAGAAAAATTACTATTGTACCAATGACCCTACATGTATACGAAGTTTATAAAACGTGTAAAGCATAGATATTAATTATAAATCTCTTAAATTGAGCTACTCTCTCATTCAAAAGTGAAACCTCGCGTTTCTTTTTATATACGGCTGTATGTCTGTCGCAAATGCATGTGCTGCGGACCGTGAAGCCCTCTACAGTAAATATGTACATTTACTAACCATAGCTAATCTGCGACGTTAGAACGTAGGGCGTACACGTGCTTTTAATGTAGAGGAAATAGAATACAATATGTATATAATGCTTTAGAAGATATTAGGCTTTAATATTACGATTAAAAACAAAGATACGGGCATAGCATTTATCGTGTTAATCTTAACCTTACAGAATGCCTAACAGTAGTGCAGTTGTATCGTTTTATAACAAGTTTGTAAAAGAAAATTTACGATTTTTGACAAAATAAACAAAACAGGAAACAAATCCCGGAAGGAATGTTTGCCCCAAGAACAGATGTAAACTTAAGGTTATAAGACTACCTTAAGCAGAGACGCCATTCCGTCTCACAGGGAAAATGCAAGATGGGCACCGTGATTTCCATATACTTACCCAGCTGTTTAACTACTAGTAACAAAGAGAATATTGAATCACTAGATTTGTATATAGTCTTTCATATTATCTGCTAGCTTCAGTCTTTATCTGCTTAGAAGGGCTTCTTCCGCTCTGGCTAAATTCCCCTTTTTATGTTCTCCAGCTAATAACAGTTGAACAAACTTGATTTAACTTTCGCCTTATCTCTCCAACTTAGTTATATTGATTAAGATAGTTCATACCTTGTCATCCATTTTTCTGTCCATAAAACGTATATCCAGGTGAGCTGTAGGTCTATATAGTTGAACTGTCAGTTGACAGAGTAGGTGTTTGTCTCACAGTCAACTAGCCAGAAAAGACAGGTTCTTGACTGAACACCAATGAAATGCAACAAGAATAGGGCGATGCAATTCCTCGCTATTGTCGTTTGAATTTCAATGGAAATTACCCCAATAGAGGGATATTCCCCTTCGGCTTTGTATTACTCACCTGGCGAAGTCGGTTCCACATGATTGACACAGGTAATTACGGACGAAACTAAAGGCCCGCAACTCTTGACATTATTTCTGCTCAAACGAGCTATTATTAGAATTCTAAACTTAAAGACAAAAATGTGCAATAAAGTACTCAAGCTTGTTCCTGGGAAATCATGTCCCGCGTGGACCATGCAGTTTAATCGGACTGGATATAAACTGCATGATAAATTTGGAGATGTGTTTTAACCTTACATCTTGTGAAAAGCCAGAAATAATATTGCTGTTTCTTACATGAATATGGGAGATACGTTTACCCTAAATGACCAATGGTATCAATTGCTGAACGTCTATCAATATAAACTTGTGGAATTAGCTGCCCTCTTTCGGATTGACCGGAATAATAGCATCCTATGATATGTTCACCTCGTGAATCAAGATTATAGAATTAAATGCAGTAACCACGAATGGTACAGATATAAATATATTGACGCGACATTAGAGCAGCCTGTCAATATATGCTGGACATAATCTTAATACAAGTATGAAATAATTTCAAGGCGATAATAAGAGAGATAAAAAACGAAAACAGGTACATTAACTTGGGTATGTTAAATGGAGTGAAAGATATATATCAGACTTTATTGTGACTACCACTGAGGAGTTTAACATAGTAATGTATAGTAAAAATACACACATTAAATGCAGACTCTTCAATGCCTAAGCATATTATAAAACGTAAGTTGTATTATTTAAATTTAAATCTATGTTTTTTTAAACATTTATTATTTGCTTAGAAATATGTATCTTGTAAGTAGAAAGACGAAAGTTTGTGATAACGGGTGCATGATAGCTTTGGTTGATTTTAAAAATCTTGGTTTCTTTAAACATATCAATACTGAATACAGAACAACCTCGGAATTTTGACTTTATTCCGTTATGGAAAGAGTGAACATTTTATTATAATTTATATGGTTGATTTTACACTGTTGTAAAAAAAACCTTTCCATATGAGGTACCGAAGCAGAAGTCTCATAGCATCGATGCCCCAAAGAATTCTATAGAAAGCGCTTGGTTTTTGAAGAAACTGGGGGTCCTTACAACCATTAAAGATCCAATAAAATAGATCCTACATACATTTTATAGAACTATCCCTATATAATAATTTAAAAGTTCTATTAGAATAAATTGTTCTATTGAAAATTCTATAGAGTTTCATTTTGGCAGGAACCCCCTAGAGATTATTGTCGCACGTTAAATATTTTGACCAAAATACAGAAAGGAAAAGTGAAAACTAGTAACAATATAAAACCTTCCAGCTCGACTTCCCTGAGACAGTCAAATGGTTCCTTTTTGCCGAGTCAACATCGTCATGGGTGGGACTCTCTTTCCTTTACGCGTCCAGTGTCGGCATCCCCCAGTGGGCCCTGATTGAGAGCAGGGTAAGTCAGGGGAAATCATGGCAGACAGCGTGTCAAGAAAGCAAACTGACAAGATGCAATTTATTTTTTTCTGACTTCTGTCTCAATAAAGGTCTTGCTGGACCCCTTGGTAGAATTTCAGACCACCTGTTGTATTTAGTGTATTGTGCAGAAGAGCATTAATCTGAATATATATGTAAATATTTTTGGAAAGCTTGAATACGCAGAATTACATATTTTTGAATGTGCACGGTGATAATCCAATTATTATTTCTACAAATATTGCAAAGTAAGTAAATGTTAACAGAAAAAAGTGACTGCATTTTTCAAGGGTTTTTTCTCGAAGAGCAATAAAGACATGACTCCATCGCGTGGTGCTCTTTACAATGGTACAGATTTAAAGTTTCTAACATGAATAGTTTTTTCTTGAAATACGCGATAGAAAATGTAGGGTCTGGTTAAAACTGAAGTGCCAGAAATAGGCAATTAAAGTTTTGCCACTTGGATAAGATCAAGGTGTAGGTAAGCAATCCTGATGTTAGGCCTACACATCGTCCCCCTGGGGTTCATACAGGTAATTGCATGAAGAGGATTATACAAATATGAAAGGATGGGACCTGATTCACGATGCAAAGTATAGTTTCATAAACACATTGGAAATTGGCTTGGTTGTCTTAAATGCAGATTGATCGAAGACTTGCTTGGAAAAACGGCGAGAATATAATGAAAATTTAATATCTAGATGTATAGAATGGTGTGACCTTTAGTGAATTGTTGGTCAACGGTAAACCCTCATTAAATACATGGGAATTGTAGAAAGGTATACTACTGGTACGTTGGCATTTCTTACAGACAGGTATTTTGTTATTGCCATGGATAATCTTCATTCCACCCCTTTCTTAACACAATTGTCGTCACTATTATCGTCCGTTGGAAATCGCCTATGGCAGCCAGTTGTGAGACAAAATTGACAAGCGGCATGGTCCGTAACTTGGTTGACAATGACAGACAAGAAAAGAAAACTCTAGAAAATACGATCATCGTTTACCACAACGAATGTCCCTATGCATTTAGTATAGACAGCATCTTTTTTCGTCCAAGCCTGGCATTTAGTCTCCATAAGGCTGCGGGGTTTTTAAAAAATACATTCCTTTAAAAGAATACAAGTGGTATAATACTGTGTGGAATGCAGAGCGAAGGTTTGTATTCAAAACATAACCTCGAAGGATGCCACCATAGACTGGACTCCAAAATCTGAACCTCCTCCCAACTTGTACGATATTCAAACGTGAGTAAACAGCCAATTGCAGTCAACCAGCGTATATAGCATTGGCTAACTATAGGTTTGTTTAAAGAGATTTGAATATATTTGCAAAAGTTGCAATGGTGATTGAGAATATTTTCGATTTATCAAGGTTCTAAACTGATGTAAAAAGGAGGAAAATTATATATTATCTTGCATGTTAATATTGCATCGTTTAAAAGTAGCGAATACATATATAATAGGTGCCAAAGGTTCCTCTTGTTTAAACCGTTAAGTTGATCAGAGAAATTGGAATGATTATGTTACCGATTATGTAATGATATGCATGGTATTTAGCTTTAATGTCCAATATATACTTAATTGCTGTTACAACTGTACCAATCACTTCACTCCACATATTACTGCATGTGTAAGTTTTTGATTGTGCTTCAACCTTGTGCCAAGAAACACATTTGTCATGCAGGTCTTCACAATATAAAATATAATCGATTCTACTTCCTACGTCGAGACATTGATCCTAAGATACATCCGGACCATCTTGTTTTGCGCTTCTTTTATTTTCTGGTATGTGGCTGATTAGTTGCTCCATATATTGGCGGGAATTAATGTGCGATGGCCTAGCATAGCGTACGAGAGTCTTGTTAGTTTCGTCCTATAGCAACTCACAAGAATACAATCGAGGTCTTCATAGTCTAGTTGTGTAAACCGGAGGGTTTGATTACACATTCCATCGAGTGTACGGTGACGCGCTCATTACCTTAATACAATATAATTTTCCGCTAGACGATTTAATTTCGTCAGACGCAATATTCCGTTCAAGATTATCTGCATTTTAGACTCTTAAAATAAATCAACCTAAAAACCAGTTAAATAAGCCATTAGGTATATGTTGGGGGGCGGGGGTCAATGGCCGATATAGTTACCTGAAAACTTTCTTGCCGTTTTCATTTAGTTTCATCGTTGGACATAGTCATTATTAACTGGAATAGCGCCAGTAGGTACGGTTCACATTTCAAAAGCTGTCAGGCGGCCTAAACCACAAAGTTAAATCTGAGCTGGTTGTCCAGACGTCGTTACATAATCTGTGCGAAATTGACCGACTTTCGTCTAGAAGTCTTTAGCTAGATACCGGTTCAGTAAAGTCAAGATAGAACTTTAGGCATTCAGTCTAAATAGACTTTAGCAACAAAATTTTAGCAACGCTGCTTGGGTAAATGTTATTTTAATCTACATTATGGATTTTGATGATTCGGCATTGTTGAGATGCACGATATACCAATGCTGGTAATATGGAGACAAAAACTAGGGTATACTCCGGAAAAGGAATTAGAATGGAGTTAAGCTTTCATTTAAAACAAAATAAAAATAAAAAAAATTAAAAAAAAAAAAAAAAAAAAAAAAAAAATCATAAAAAATTCACCTTTGGTTTTTCTGTACAAAAATTTATAATTTAGATGTGGATCACAAG